>JAGVVM010001045.1:0-41631 GCA_019149425.1 Psidium friedrichsthalianum | reverse complement strand
GGGCAATCCTGGTCTGATTTGGGGCGATTCCGATCCAATCGATCCAATTTGCTCCCCTGTTCGGCACAACAATCGTACCGTGGCCACTTCCGATATGTACATATCGGCGTTTTTCCACAATTCAACGTTTGACTTCCCTTCCCTTCCCTCTCCTCCCCATGACATTCACGGCCGCCAATCCGCTACTTCTCCACCGATTGCTCCCCAAAATCACACGCATCCCCTGGACAGCGCCACATCGCGGACAGAGACGAACGTGGCGAAGTCGAAGGCCCGCAGCCAACGAAACCCATTTTCCTAGCATCTAGCGGTGCGCGCGGAGCGACCACAGGCTGCTGTAGACCCCGACGCAGAGGATCCGGCGGTGGGTAAAGCATCGTGCTTATTTGCTATTGACCCAGACCCCTCAAGCTCTCTCTCTATCTCCGCTTTTCCTCCTTCCCACTTCCAAGCAAATTTCCTTCCTATTCTCTCTCTGGGAAATATTCTCTTGACGCAAAAGAGTACAAGTTTAGAAACCAAAGAAGGGAGATTTGCTTGAGGCGACCAAGAAAGGGACAATCCAGAAATATTCTTGGGCGCATCATTGGATCCCCCCGCGTGCCTCGAAGCGCCCATCATTGCGATCCCCTTTCGAAAGAGCTTTTGGAGGTGCAGCGGCAAGCTTTTTGTTCGCACGCGCTTTGTTTCCCGACATAATTGGTCTCGTTTTTGGGAGGTTAGTCTCTCTCTTCTTTTCTTCGATCTGCTGAATCTGGGTATGGTTTGTTTTGACGCGGGGGGTCTTTGTTAGATCAGGAAGTGATTCCCCTTTCCGGTTTTTGGTTCTTGTGGATTAAATTTCGATCTTTTGTGTTTCCGATTGTTGGGTGCGAACGAGGCTGCTTAAGGTCCGATTATGTGAATGCACTTCATCATTGTAAGCTGCTTAGCTGGAAATTTTGTCGCCACAGGGACATTGCTTTTCTTTGTTCAGTGATTTTAGATGTTACCTTCGTTTTCGTTCCATTACCCTAAAGTGTGTTACGGTGAGAAGAGCCTAAGGGGATAAATCATAAGATATTATGGCGTGCTTTGGCTTCGTGTTTTTATGGTTTGTGCTACATGAATTCGATTCTGAATGTGGGTGTCTGTGAATGTTGCAGGTAAAGAGTTTACTGAGTTTTGAGTTTTTTCAACCTCGGTGTTGAGAATCCATCTTGAAACTGGACTGTAAGACCTCACTTATTTGCGAAAGTCATCTTTCTGAGGATGTGATGCTTTTGCAATGTTGTGAGAGTGCATAGCTGAAAGAGGACGGCGCATGCGGGGGTGTCATTGGCACCTCTTAATCCATGGGGATTGGGTAATTGGAGCTTTCATCAACCTCTTCGGCAGCATTGCCATCAACTTTGGAACGAACCTCCTTAAATTAGGTCATAATGAGGTCTGCCCCTCTCTTCTATCGAGACAATAGTTTATTGGGTTGATCTTTGCCTTCTATACCAATAGCTGCCAAAGTGACGTTCTTGGAGATCTCTTCTAGAAGTTCTGTTCCCATATTACTCTTCTACTATTATATGTTACTCCTGGGTCATGCTCCTCCACCTACAGATTTAGCATGTGGTAGAGAACATGGCATTGAGCTTGACAGCGTACAGCGTCTGTTCTGATTAAACTTCAGCCCATCGATCTGAGGAATCAACTGGATTTTAGGTTGTTTTGATTCGAAACATATGGTTGGTTTGTCCGATCAATGACATGCTGTTGGTTACTTGGAATGTAGGAAGATGTGACTGCCCTATAGCCGTTTCTTACATGCCATTGTTTATCGTTTATCTCTAATCATCTCAAGCATGACACCTGAGATGAAATGAAGCAACTTACTACTATCACAGGAATCAGTTATTGCTCCAGCAAAATTAGCTTTGATGAGCTTCGTATAAAATCTTGCAGAGAGAAAGGCAGTCCGTTCAAGATATGGATGGTGCAAATGGCAAGCTTCCTTTAAAACCTATTATATACTTCCACACTTGGAGAGTTGGTAAATCCTAATCTCATGGTACTGTATACGCTGTAGGAATGGCATATTCTGTGAAACCAATGGCCTATGTTCTCATTTGGCTATATGTTTCCATACGTGCAGGCATATTATTTTTCTTCGTGGGGAATTGCCTGAATTTTATTTCCTTTGGATATGCTGCCCAGGTGATATATTTTATCTACCAAAAGTGCACCTATGGTTTTGATTGTCATGGAGAATTGTACGAGAGGATGGATCGTATAGCTTTGTTTCTTGATCCTTTTACTTTCAATTTCTTTTCGCCGATCTCAACTGGTTTGGGATAAAGGTGATGTTGATGTTGATCTCCCTTTCATGCAGTCACTTCTTGCTGCTTTGGGTCAGTTCAGTTCGTCTCCAACATTGCTTTCGCATACTTTGTGTTGAACAAAATGGTTACTGTCAAGTACGTTGATTAGAACCTTTTGAATGGTGAAGTCTACTTTCAGGGCGCACTAGATAGTGGCACGTGTCTTTCTTTCTATTTATCATATTATGAAATGCTGTGTTTTTTCTCGTTACAGGGTTTTGGTTGCGACAGCATTCATAGTCCTTGGAAATGTTTTTCTTGTTGCATTTGGTAACCATCAATCACCTGGTTAGTGTGAGCCACAATCTTTTTGCTATCATCTGTTGCTTTTGATGGCACGCCTTACTGACATTCGAACTAATGGTGCCAATATTTGGAACTTGAATTCTCGAATGTTGTAATGTTGTCTTATGTCTTAAGTGTGAGAGTTCCTTTACTCATACAGCAAAAGTGTTGTCATTTACGGGCTTTACTGTTTCAGGCGAACCCATTTAGATACTTTCTTATAATTTAATATGGCTGTTCGCCTGAGATGTGCTAATGTTGCTATGGTCGTGATGGATGTTTCATAATCCGTAGATGGTAAAATGTTCATCTTTTCTGTGGCATAAATCTGCTTTTTCTTGTACTTGAGAAGTGCCTCTGCATTGTCGATGACACTGTCATTGCAACTGCAATGTCAATTATTCGGCATCAATTTTGAAAACCATATGTTACTTCCAATCACCATCATTGTGATTAGACTCGGTTCACACTTATCACTTCTAGAGAGAGTGTCATCCTTTCTACAGCATGGCTCCATCTCATTTTGCTCTTGACTCTGCATTTAGCTCTGGAAGATTCACATGGAGTTCTTTTTTTCCGAAACATTGTCTGTCAATGTGTTGAGTCCATAGCCCATTTGGCTTTGAAGATGATTTTATATGTGATCATTGGCAGCAAGCTTAGAGTTTCGTATATATAGAGAGACATTTGATTACCTTGATGGAATTTGGTCATTTTTTGTCGACCATTGATAATCCTATTCTCTACCTGCTTTACTGGTTCCTCTGGGTGGAAAGGTTAAGTCCTGTTCATTGGCTTTCCTTTCAGTATATACACCAGACCAATTGGCTGAAAAATACAGCAACATCACATTCCTTTTCTACTGTCTGATTTTGATACTGATCGTTGCCTTGCATCATGCAGTCTACAGGTGAGCCTTGCAAACTATCATTTTCCTGACTCTTCATTATTTCTATGCTTCTTTGCTCACTATATCACTAGGCCTGCAATTTTTTTACCTTGTAAGTGTTGGATTGCAGGAGAGGAGAGCTTCTTGTTGCAGTTGCAGGACAGGAGCTGAGACCATACTGGCATATGCTCCTTCCTTTTTCATATGCTATAGTTTCAGGTGCCATAGGGTCATGCTCGGTGTTATTCGCAAAATCTCTGTAAGTAGCTATCTTAGACTTTGTAACTCTTGTGATGCGAGTGATCAGTAAAAACTTCAACTATTTGTGGTATAGACTTGATAGTTTCTCTTGTTTTCAGGTCTAACTTGCTTAGACTGGCAATGTCTAGCAGCTATCAGTTGCACAGCTGGTTCACATACTCAATGCTGCTTCTGTTTCTCAGTACTGCTGGATTTTGGGTAAGATAGCTGGCATAGTTTCTTTTCCTGGATCTTACAATATACCTAACTGTTGCAGAAAGCTTAGCATTTTCTTTTTTTTTGGGTTTGCAGATGACAAGGTTGAATGAAGGATTGGCATTGTTTGATGCAATTCTTATCGTTCCCATGTTTCAAATTGCATGGACATTCTTTTCCATTTGTACAGGATTTGTTTACTTTCAGGAATATCAGGTCCTACAATGAGACATTCATTTTGTTTTATACATCCAGACGACATTCATTTTGTTTTATTGAGCCAGAAGACAATCATTTTGTGTGATTCACGCATTGTTAAAACAGGTGTTTGATGCACTGAGGACAACAATGTTCATACTGGGAATGACGTCCGTTTTCGTAGGGATTTCTTTGCTGGCACCCGATGAGTCAAGAGGTACCGAGTTTCAAGAGCAATGAAAATTCGGTGCATTACGTAGACGTAGGTTTGCTTACATGTATCTTTCATTTTCTTTTCAGGCGAAGTGAAAGATAATCCATCCTTAGCGCCTGTGACATCTTCAGGCATCTCAAGTGAAGTGGACAGGTAAAAATTTTGCAATTGCCAAGGGTGTGGAGTAGTTAAGTATGTAGAATGCTTTGACCCAAAAAGAAAAAAGAGTATGTAGAATGCCATTGAGATATTTTCCTGATCTTTGTGGTCCCTCATAAAATGAGGATATCCGCTAATTGGCATTCATATGATCTTGCATGAGGAAATCAAATGTTGGGCTGTTTGTGACAGATTGATCGCGCCATGCGGAGATGGACACAGCAAAGAGACGAGATCGTTCATGCAAGAATTGGCCTTCAGGATTACGGACATATTAGTGAGGGCAAAGGTGCTAATTACGGGAGTTGACAAATATTTTAATTGTCGCGAATGCTGGACACGCGAGATAACTAACACGACAGCTTTCCGTGATTCTGCAGAATGCTTGCTCGGTTTCACTGGGATTCACAGATGTTTCGATCAACGCATCCGCCGTGCTCGTGATGCCCATGGTGTCTTCAAAGATCACGGGCTTTAGAAGCACTGGTTTCGACCGGTCAAAGGTGTTCTCCATGAAGAACTTTGGGTGGAGCAGGATCTCACTTGACGAGGAGGGCGCGAAAATGGTGGACTCGGCTGTGGTGCTCGCATAGATTCTTTTTCAGGCTGTTTGTAGCATATCATTGTTTCGAACATCCACGAATTAGGGATTGTTTAGATTACACGTATTTAGGGATTGTTTTGGCCTTTCGGGGGTTGTGAGGATCGGGGTGGCCGGCTGGCACGGAGAGGAGATGCGTGCATTGGCTGTATATCTTGGCTCACTTGGTATAAAAGTGAGGGGCTTGGCTATCTGGAGAACTTGCTGTAAACTAAAGGAAGTGGTATCACGATCAAGTTCATTACTCAAATCTTCACTTATCTTGTTACACTTCTTTATGTATCCATGCGAATGGGTAGATGTGGCTGTGGCTACCGGTTACCGGTTACTGGCTATGGCTTATACGTCTCCGTTGCATTAGAATGTGAAGAAAATTATGTTGTAAGATTACACTTGGTTGTGGCTTCGTATCCGGCCGGTTCTGATGGATAACCATGCCGAGTCGGAGCGACCTCGCTACAAGGCAATTTTAAGTGCATAGTGTCCGCTTGCCGGTCTGTCATGTTAAATGCAACTGAGGTCCACAGACAATGAAGATGATATAGTCGCGATTGCTGGGCTGTCATGTTAAATGCAACGGAGGTCTACAGACAATCTGAAGATGATAGTCGCAAATGTGGGATAATAAGAAAATTATTCAAAAAGTCATAAATTTATCATATTTTTTATTAATTTAGTCTTAATTATTTTTATATTTTGTCAATTGAGTTTATTTAGTCAATTTTGATTGAAAATCACGGCTGACGCTGATGTGAAATTAACTCGGTTAAGTAGAATTGGGTGTGATAGCAGTACTGTTCGAAAATGACAAATGGGTACTTCCTAGTTCCCACCGACGCGCAATTGAAGAAATTGCTCCTCTTGATAGAAGGCTCAGAGAAGAGAGAGGGGCTGAGCTCATGGATTCCAAAACCTTGATCGTCAACCTCCTCCATGGCAAGCACGTTCGAGCGTTCAACTTCTTCCAGAAACTCAACGTCTACGCCCGAGCCTCCCTCATCAGCGACGACCCGAGCAAGAAGCTGGGCCGGGACCAGCAGCATCGGACTCCGACCGTGAAGGAATGCGACGGCGACCCCGAGTGGAAGCACGAGGTGCGGTTCGACCTGTCGGAGATCGCCCTCCCGGACTGCGGCCATGTCTTCCTGCGCGTCGATCTGTTCCACGAGGGCGTGATGTTCGGCGACAAGCACATCGGCGAGGTCCACGTGCCGCTCACGGACTTGGCCGAGCAAGGGGACGGAGTGGTCAGGTTCGTGAGCTACCAGGTGAAGAATCCGGAAGGGAAGCCCAACGGAGTGCTGACCTTCTCGTACAGACTGTGCGGGACGGACGAGAAGGACGACGCCGCGGCGGCCGGGAACGCACCGGGCCCGATCGTCGGCGGATATCCGGTCGTTAACCCCCCTCCGCACGGAGGATGGGGCGAAGTCGGAGCCTCGGATTCAGAAAATCGACCTTCGTCGCCAGGAATTCAGTACCCAGTGATTGATTTTCAGAGTGAATCAGACAAAACCTATCCCGCCGTAGTACCTCACGAAAGCTATTACCCGTCGCCGGAGAGCTACTATCCTCAGCCGCCTCCGATGCCGCCGCCGCCGCCGCCCTTTGCGCACGGGGCGTGTTACTACCCACGGCGTCCGCCTCCGTTCGGTCCGTGGCAACACGATCCGTACGCAGGAGGCCACAGGTTCGGCGGAGGGTGGCAAGGAGGAGGGCCGTGGGAGAGGGACCGGAGCTTGTCGTATTGGAATGGCAGGTGAGATGTGGACGGTGGTTTGAAACGTCGTTGGATCGTGCGAGTAACGTCGATGTATGCGTGTGTATAGTTTGCACCGAATTAGATGGTAGCGAGTGGACCAGCTGTTGAAATGAAGATTTTCGAGATTTTCCGATCCGCGACGTTTTCCCGTCACTTTCCCCGAAAAAAAAAAAAGGTTGGGATGGGGAAACACAATGTGGCGCAATCTGCATGTTCTGGAGATTTAGCATTTTCGGTTTTTTTTTTTGGTCAGCGTGGCTTCTGTCGTCATCGGACATCATAAATGAAATAGTTTCCAGCTTTTGAAATTGTGTTGTGTTCGTGTTTGATTTGATCTTACGTTTCCGGACACTATGCAATTACTCAAACGGGAAAACATCCTTATAATGCACTCACTATTCAGCCGTCGAATGAGCTCGATTAACAAAATATATCAAAAAGAAAATTTAAGGCTCAGTTGACATAACTAAAAAATTTAGAATTGAATTGGCATAAATGTAATAAGTTTAAGATTTTTTTTTTATAATTTTTATGTAGCCAGTTGTTTCTTAATCATAAGTGAGAGATAGATAGCTGAGTGCCCAATGGTCTCTACCTTAACAGCGAAGCACAATTCATTGGGTCTTCATCGGGAATAACTAAGTATCAATTCGTGTCGACTTCGAGCATTTTCTGGGAGTCGTGTTCTTGTGTAGTTCCGAATTATCCTCTCGAAAGATCCCGTTCCATCTTTTTTATCCTCTCGGGCCTTTTGATATGACCGTTTCGCTAGAAGACGGGGGGACTAAGAAGAGGAGGAGGTGGAGGAGAAGAAGAAGAAGAAGAGGAGGCCCGTTTTTGCACTTTGGACGTGGAATAAAGGTGGAACAAAGATGGGCCGTGAGCCTCAGATTCCTTGTCCATGGCGGATCATCTGATCGTGAGGCTCCCCATCGTCAACCCATCATCTCCCACAATTTTTCACTAATAATAGTCCGTAAGTAAGTCGGGTGGGATTTAGATCGGGTCGAAAATGGCCGGATTGAAATTGGAGTTAGCTTCGGTTCCTCCTCCAATTCGTCCTCCCTCTTGGCCCCGACAACACTCCTCATCCAGGCTCAAGCAATTCTTGCTCAAGTACAGCCTCCCCGACCTTCACCTCGCCACCAACAGCTTCCACTCCGACCGCCTCTCCCCCACCTAGCCTGGTTGGGCATTGCGCCTTTCTTAGCTCGGAGGACACCATCTTCCGACACCACCTCATGGGACCCCTCGACCTGCCGCATCTCCGCCACGGCCTCTTCGCCCATCACCAAGAGCCCACACGGCGGCATAATCAAGCTCCTAGGCTCCTCGATTTATGGGACATTCATCCACTTGGTCTACGAGTTCGGCCTCAACAATGACAATTCAATCATCCTTAACTCATTATGTATGTGTAAATTAGGATCACTTACTGTTGATCGAAGGATTTATAAGATCGTCAAGCAGCCAAGAGCACATTTAACTTCCGACATCTTTATAAGTGAAAATCACAAATAAGGGCTTCAACCTCATTTTCTTAAATAAAGGCCATGAAGTGCCATTATTATTTTAAAGAAGCGCCATCATTATTTCAAAGAAGCGTTTAGCCAAGGTCATTTTCGTCATTTACTCTTTTATTTATTTATTTATTCCTTTTTTATTTTCTTTTCCTTTCTCCTTTTTTTCCCATCATTTTTGCCGTTGGCCAGCCATCGGCCAGGGTCTCACCTAGGAAGGGCGAGGGTCGCCTCACCCCCGAACAATGAGGATCTGGGCAAGGCAAACCTTATTGATCACAACAAAGAAAAAAAAGGAAAAAAGAAATCTAAAAAAGTAAAGGACGTGGTCAGATCCTTTTTTTAAACAACGACAGCACTTCATGTTCTTATTTGGAAATTTATCTCTTTATAATGTTGTGTCTAGGCAAAGTTACTTTTTATGAGATGCTGAGCATGTTCAAATTTCTGCCCTAAATCTCGCTTCTTTGGTGCCCGAATGTCAGCATTTACTTCGCGAAACCAATAAAAACCTGTTTTTTTCTTTTTCTTTTCGGCTTCATGTTTCGGCCCGAACAGTCGGCATTGTGTAGCATTCTCCGCTTTTATTTTGGTCAGATAGCGTTCTCCAATCTCCACTTTGGCGGCTTAACTAAGCCAAACGTGAGAACCCAACCTGGCGATTCCAATGTCCAGACAGGCTTTTACGCTCCATCTGAAGCAGATTCACATACACCCACCACACATTCTCATAGAAAGTTAAAAGGAAAAGGAATGGTTTCTTTTTTCCTCCTCCATTGCAGATCCTCACATGCATGAAAAGCGAGGAGGGTTAGGTGAAAACCATGCACATTGGTGGGGACTCAAAGCAGCGGCGAGGAAAAAAGAAGCAGAGAAGCGACAGCTGCAACCACATGTTATTATGAAAGGCCAACTAGCATCACCCATATTCTAATGAGTCCAAACCATTTGCAGATTACGCGATCTGGGTGTTCGCTGCCTCCTAGCATCGGATGCGTGCGATGGTGTATAGACATTAGTGGCGGTATCGCGAAGCGGTAAAACCGTGTTACATAGGAGGGAAAGAAAAGAACTCAAAGAAATTTACACGCACGACGCAACCAATTCGAGGTATACATAAAAAGCCAGTGTGAGTATATATATATCATCACTGTTCTGGCAATTGGGATTTGAAAGTTTGATCTTGTCGAAGTGATGGCCATCTTCATCTGCATAATCTCAACCCGAGCCGAACCAGACAAGTCGAATTTACTGTGGCATGCTGATGACCAACACTCTCCTTTCGGGCTTAACTGCTAATTTGATTGTTCGAGATATGGCACAATGTTCACTTAATACTGCAGCAGTTGCATCCGAGTTTGCATTCTCAATTGCTCGCGAAACCTCCTGATGAACTCCTCAGCCTCGTCGTCGACCCTCCCGCAATAATTCCCACCTTCATCATCTTCATCTTCCGATGAATAGTTGGAGACCCTCACGGCGAATGGAGAGAGCAGTAGAGGGCTCAGCTTCTCGTCTTCCTTGTTTACGCGTTCAGCGGGGGCGCCGAAATGGAAGCTGAAGTCGTACTCCGGGGTCTTGGGCATTAAAACGACAGCATTAGCCTCTTCTTCGTGATCATCTTCTTGATCTTCCTCTTCTTCTATGACTTGAGGAGGGTTGATGCATGGAAAAAAATGGTGCTTGTTCCGTGTTGGCACGCGGAAAAAACCAGGGTTTGGGCTGTTGCTGCATGAGAACTCGTATTCCCGTATGGCAGAGCCGCCGCGTGCCATGGCCTTGGAGTGGTGGTGGTGGTGGTGGTGGTGGTGGTGGAAGAGGAGGTTGGTTAGGGTTTTCCTCATGAGCTTCCCTCTCTTCATCATCATGTTCATGTCCATGATCAACTTCCTCTTTGACATGATCCCCTTTCTTATCATGAAGAAAGAGATCCTCAGCACATTCCATAGCCTCTTGGCCATGGCAGAATTCACTCTAGAATCAGGCAACTTCATTTTCTTTTTTTCACAAAGCTAATTCACAAACCACTTCTCCAACCCTAAAAGGAAAATTTCGATAAAACAAGAAGATAAATTCTTCTTTCTTTCACTTGTGTTTATGAGAAAGAAAAGATTGAGAAACAACAGGCTTTCTTGTTCTGCGAGGCGGGACCTCGCAGAACAAGAAAGCCTGTTGTTTCTCAATCTTTTCTTTCTCATAAACACAAGTGAAAGAAAGAAGAATTTATCTTCTTGTTTTTATCGAAATTTTCCTTTTAGGGTTGGAGAAGTGGTTTGTGAATTAGCTTTGTGAAAAAAAGAAAATGAAGTTGCCTGATTCTAGAGTGAATTCTGCCATGGCCAAGAGGCTATGGAATGTGCTGAGGATCTCTTTCTTCATGATAAGAAAGGGGATCATGTCAAAGAGGAAGTTGATCATGGACATGAACATGATGATGAAGAGAGGGAAGCTCATGAGGAAAACCCTAACCAACCTCCTCTTCCACCACCACCACCACCACCACCACCACCACTCCAAGGCCATGGCACGCGGCGGCTCTGCCATACGGGAATACGAGTTCTCATGCAGCAACAGCCCAAACCCTGGTTTTTTCCGCGTGCCAACACGGAACAAGCACCATTTTTTTCCATGCATCAACCCTCCTCAAGTCATAGAAGAAGAGGAAGATCAAGAAGATGATCACGAAGAAGAGGCTAATGCTGTCGTTTTAATGCCCAAGACCCCGGAGTACGACTTCAGCTTCCATTTCGGCGCCCCCGCTGAACGCGTAAACAAGGAAGACGAGAAGCTGAGCCCTCTACTGCTCTCTCCATTCGCCGTGAGGGTCTCCAACTATTCATCGGAAGATGAAGATGATGAAGGTGGGAATTATTGCGGGAGGGTCGACGACGAGGCTGAGGAGTTCATCAGGAGGTTTCGCGAGCAATTGAGAATGCAAACTCGGATGCAACTGCTGCAGTATTAAGTGAACATTGTGCCATATCTCGAACAATCAAATTAGCAGTTAAGCCCGAAAGGAGAGTGTTGGTCATCAGCATGCCACAGTAAATTCGACTTGTCTGGTTCGGCTCGGGTTGAGATTATGCAGATGAAGATGGCCATCACTTCGACAAGATCAAACTTTCAAATCCCAATTGCCAGAACAGTGATGATATATATATACTCACACTGGCTTTTTATGTATACCTCGAATTGGTTGCGTCGTGCGTGTAATTTCTTTGAGTTCTTTTCTTTCCCTCCTATGTAACACGGTTTTACCGCTTCGCGATACCGCCACTAATGTCTATACACCATCGCACGCATCCGATGCTAGGAGGCAGCGAACACCCAGATCGCGTAATCTGCAAATGGTTTGGACTCATTAGAATATGGGTGATGCTAGTTGGCCTTTCATAATAACATGTGGTTGCAGCTGTCGCTTCTCTGCTTCTTTTTTCCTCGCCGCTGCTTTGAGTCCCCACCAATGTGCATGGTTTTCACCTAACCCTCCTCGCTTTTCATGCATGTGAGGATCTGCAATGGAGGAGGAAAAAAGAAACCATTCCTTTTCCTTTTAACTTTCTATGAGAATGTGTGGTGGGTGTATGTGAATCTGCTTCAGATGGAGCGTAAAAGCCTGTCTGGACATTGGAATCGCCAGGTTGGGTTCTCACGTTTGGCTTAGTTAAGCCGCCAAAGTGGAGATTGGAGAACGCTATCTGACCAAAATAAAAGCGGAGAATGCTACACAATGCCGACTGTTCGGGCCGAAACATGAAGCCGAAAAGAAAAAGAAAAAAACAGGTTTTTATTGGTTTCGCGAAGTAAATGCTGACATTCGGGCACCAAAGAAGCGAGATTTAGGGCAGAAATTTGAACATGCTCAGCATCTCATAAAAAGTAACTTTGCCTAGACACAACATTATAAAGAGATAAATTTCCAAATAAGAACATGAAGTGCTGTCGTTGTTTAAAAAAAGGATCTGACCACGTCCTTTACTTTTTTAGATTTCTTTTTTCCTTTTTTTTCTTTGTTGTGATCAATAAGGTTTGCCTTGCCCAGATCCTCATTGTTCGGGGGTGAGGCGACCCTCGCCCTTCCTAGGTGAGACCCTGGCCGATGGCTGGCCAACGGCAAAAATGATGGGAAAAAAGGAGAAAGGAAAAGAAAATAAAAAAGGAATAAATAAATAAATAAAAGAGTAAATGACGAAAATGACCTTGGCTAAACGCTTCTTTGAAATAATGATGGCGCTTCTTTAAAATAATAATGGCACTTCATGGCCTTTATTTAAGAAAATGAGGTTGAAGCCCTTATTTGTGATTTTCACTTATAAAGATGTCGGAAGTTAAATGTGCTCTTGGCTGCTTGACGATCTTATAAATCCTTCGATCAACAGTAAGTGATCCTAATTTACACATACATAATGAGTTAAGGATGATTGAATTGTCATTGTTGAGGCCGAACTCGTAGACCAAGTGGATGAATGTCCCATAAATCGAGGAGCCTAGGAGCTTGATTATGCCGCCGTGTGGGCTCTTGGTGATGGGCGAAGAGGCCGTGGCGGAGATGCGGCAGGTCGAGGGGTCCCATGAGGTGGTGTCGGAAGATGGTGTCCTCCGAGCTAAGAAAGGCGCAATGCCCAACCAGGCTAGGTGGGGGAGAGGCGGTCGGAGTGGAAGCTGTTGGTGGCGAGGTGAAGGTCGGGGAGGCTGTACTTGAGCAAGAATTGCTTGAGCCTGGATGAGGAGTGTTGTCGGGGCCAAGAGGGAGGACGAATTGGAGGAGGAACCGAAGCTAACTCCAATTTCAATCCGGCCATTTTCGACCCGATCTAAATCCCACCCGACTTACTTACGGACTATTATTAGTGAAAAATTGTGGGAGATGATGGGTTGACGATGGGGAGCCTCACGATCAGATGATCCGCCATGGACAAGGAATCTGAGGCTCACGGCCCATCTTTGTTCCACCTTTATTCCACGTCCAAAGTGCAAAAACGGGCCTCCTCTTCTTCTTCTTCTTCTCCTCCACCTCCTCCTCTTCTTAGTCCCCCCGTCTTCTAGCGAAACGGTCATATCAAAAGGCCCGAGAGGATAAAAAAGATGGAACGGGATCTTTCGAGAGGATAATTCGGAACTACACAAGAACACGACTCCCAGAAAATGCTCGAAGTCGACACGAATTGATACTTAGTTATTCCCGATGAAGACCCAATGAATTGTGCTTCGCTGTTAAGGTAGAGACCATTGGGCACTCAGCTATCTATCTCTCACTTATGATTAAGAAACAACTGGCTACATAAAAATTATAAAAAAAAAATCTTAAACTTATTACATTTATGCCAATTCAATTCTAAATTTTTTAGTTATGTCAACTGAGCCTTAAATTTTCTTTTTGATATATTTTGTTAATCGAGCTCATTCGACGGCTGAATAGTGAGTGCATTATAAGGATGTTTTCCCGTTTGAGTAATTGCATAGTGTCCGGAAACGTAAGATCAAATCAAACACGAACACAACACAATTTCAAAAGCTGGAAACTATTTCATTTATGATGTCCGATGACGACAGAAGCCACGCTGACCAAAAAAAAAACCGAAAATGCTAAATCTCCAGAACATGCAGATTGCGCCACATTGTGTTTCCCCATCCCAACCTTTTTTTTTTTTCCGGGAAAGTGACGGGAAAACGTCGCGGATCGGAAAATCTCGAAAATCTTCATTTCAACAGCTGGTCCACTCGCTACCATCTAATTCGGTGCAAACTATACACACGCATACATCGACGTTACTCGCACGATCCAACGACGTTTCAAACCACCGTCCACATCTCACCTGCCATTCCAATACGACAAGCTCCGGTCCCTCTCCCACGGCCCTCCTCCTTGCCACCCTCCGCCGAACCTGTGGCCTCCTGCGTACGGATCGTGTTGCCACGGACCGAACGGAGGCGGACGCCGTGGGTAGTAACACGCCCCGTGCGCAAAGGGCGGCGGCGGCGGCGGCATCGGAGGCGGCTGAGGATAGTAGCTCTCCGGCGACGGGTAATAGCTTTCGTGAGGTACTACGGCGGGATAGGTTTTGTCTGATTCACTCTGAAAATCAATCACTGGGTACTGAATTCCTGGCGACGAAGGTCGATTTTCTGAATCCGAGGCTCCGACTTCGCCCCATCCTCCGTGCGGAGGGGGGTTAACGACCGGATATCCGCCGACGATCGGGCCCGGTGCGTTCCCGGCCGCCGCGGCGTCGTCCTTCTCGTCCGTCCCGCACAGTCTGTACGAGAAGGTCAGCACTCCGTTGGGCTTCCCTTCCGGATTCTTCACCTGGTAGCTCACGAACCTGACCACTCCGTCCCCTTGCTCGGCCAAGTCCGTGAGCGGCACGTGGACCTCGCCGATGTGCTTGTCGCCGAACATCACGCCCTCGTGGAACAGATCGACGCGCAGGAAGACATGGCCGCAGTCCGGGAGGGCGATCTCCGACAGGTCGAACCGCACCTCGTGCTTCCACTCGGGGTCGCCGTCGCATTCCTTCACGGTCGGAGTCCGATGCTGCTGGTCCCGGCCCAGCTTCTTGCTCGGGTCGTCGCTGATGAGGGAGGCTCGGGCGTAGACGTTGAGTTTCTGGAAGAAGTTGAACGCTCGAACGTGCTTGCCATGGAGGAGGTTGACGATCAAGGTTTTGGAATCCATGAGCTCAGCCCCTCTCTCTTCTCTGAGCCTTCTATCAAGAGGAGCAATTTCTTCAATTGCGCGTCGGTGGGAACTAGGAAGTACCCATTTGTCATTTTCGAACAGTACTGCTATCACACCCAATTCTACTTAACCGAGTTAATTTCACATCAGCGTCAGCCGTGATTTTCAATCAAAATTGACTAAATAAACTCAATTGACAAATATAAAAATAATTAAGACTAAATTAATAAAAATATGATAAATTTATGACTTTTTGAATAATTTTCTTATTATCCCACATTTGCGACTATCATCTTCAGATTGTCTGTAGACCTCCGTTGCATTTAACATGACAGCCCAGCAATCGCGACTATATCATCTTCATTGTCTGTGGACCTCAGTTGCATTTAACATGACAGACCGGCAAGCGGACACTATGCACTTAAAATTGCCTTGTAGCGAGGTCGCTCCGACTCGGCATGGTTATCCATCAGAACCGGCCGGATACGAAGCCACAACCAAGTGTAATCTTACAACATAATTTTCTTCACATTCTAATGCAACGGAGACGTATAAGCCATAGCCAGTACCGTAACCGGTAACCGGTAGCCACAGCCACATCTACCCATTCGCATGGATACATAAAGAAGTGTAACAAGATAAGTGAAGATTTGAGTAATGAACTTGATCGTGATACCACTTCCTTTAGTTTACAGCAAGTTCTCCAGATAGCCAAGCCCCTCACTTTTATACCAAGTGAGCCAAGATATACAGCCAATGCACGCATCTCCTCTCCGTGCCAGCCGGCCACCCCGATCCTCACAACCCCCGAAAGGCCAAAACAATCCCTAAATACGTGTAATCTAAACAATCCCTAATTCGTGGATGTTCGAAACAATGATATGCTACAAACAGCCTGAAAAGAATCTATGCGAGCACCACAGCCGAGTCCACCATTTTCGCGCCCTCCTCGTCGAGTGAGATCCTGCTCCACCCAAAGTTCTTCATGGAGAACACCTTTGACCGGTCGAAACCAGTGCTTCTAAAGCCCGTGATCTTTGAAGACACCATGGCATCACGAGCACGGCGGATGCGTTGATCGAAACATCTGTGAATCCCAGTGAAACCGAGCAAGCATTCTGCAGAATCACGGAAAGCTGTCGTGTTAGTTATCTCGCGTGTCCAGCATTCGCGACAATTAAAATATTTGTCAACTCCCGTAATTAGCACCTTTGCCCTCACTAATATGTCCGTAATCCTGAAGGCCAATTCTTGCATGAACGATCTCGTCTCTTTGCTGTGTCCATCTCCGCATGGCGCGATCAATCTGTCACAAACAGCCCAACATTTGATTTCCTCATGCAAGATCATATGAATGCCAATTAGCGGATATCCTCATTTTATGAGGGACCACAAAGATCAGGAAAATATCTCAATGGCATTCTACATACTCTTTTTTTCTTTTTGGGTCAAAGCATTCTACATACTTAACTACTCCACACCCTTGGCAATTGCAAAATTTTTACCTGTCCACTTCACTTGAGATGCCTGAAGATGTCACAGGCGCTAAGGATGGATTATCTTTCACTTCGCCTGAAAAGAAAATGAAAGATACATGTAAGCAAACCTACGTCTACGTAATGCACCGAATTTTCATTGCTCTTGAAACTCGGTACCTCTTGACTCATCGGGTGCCAGCAAAGAAATCCCTACGAAAACGGACGTCATTCCCAGTATGAACATTGTTGTCCTCAGTGCATCAAACACCTGTTTTAACAATGCGTGAATCACACAAAATGATTGTCTTCTGGCTCAATAAAACAAAATGAATGTCGTCTGGATGTATAAAACAAAATGAATGTCTCATTGTAGGACCTGATATTCCTGAAAGTAAACAAATCCTGTACAAATGGAAAAGAATGTCCATGCAATTTGAAACATGGGAACGATAAGAATTGCATCAAACAATGCCAATCCTTCATTCAACCTTGTCATCTGCAAACCCAAAAAAAAAGAAAATGCTAAGCTTTCTGCAACAGTTAGGTATATTGTAAGATCCAGGAAAAGAAACTATGCCAGCTATCTTACCCAAAATCCAGCAGTACTGAGAAACAGAAGCAGCATTGAGTATGTGAACCAGCTGTGCAACTGATAGCTGCTAGACATTGCCAGTCTAAGCAAGTTAGACCTGAAAACAAGAGAAACTATCAAGTCTATACCACAAATAGTTGAAGTTTTTACTGATCACTCGCATCACAAGAGTTACAAAGTCTAAGATAGCTTACTTACAGAGATTTTGCGAATAACACCGAGCATGACCCTATGGCACCTGAAACTATAGCATATGAAAAAGGAAGGAGCATATGCCAGTATGGTCTCAGCTCCTGTCCTGCAACTGCAACAAGAAGCTCTCCTCTCCTGCAATCCAACACTTACAAGGTAAAAAATTGCAGGCCTAGTGATATAGTGAGCAAAGAAGCATAGAAATAATGAAGAGTCAGGAAAATGATAGTTTGCAAGGCTCACCTGTAGACTGCATGATGCAAGGCAACGATCAGTATCAAAATCAGACAGTAGAAAAGGAATGTGATGTTGCTGTATTTTTCAGCCAATTGGTCTGGTGTATATACTGAAAGGAAAGCCAATGAACAGGACTTAACCTTTCCACCCAGAGGAACCAGTAAAGCAGGTAGAGAATAGGATTATCAATGGTCGACAAAAAATGACCAAATTCCATCAAGGTAATCAAATGTCTCTCTATATATACGAAACTCTAAGCTTGCTGCCAATGATCACATATAAAATCATCTTCAAAGCCAAATGGGCTATGGACTCAACACATTGACAGACAATGTTTCGGAAAAAAAGAACTCCATGTGAATCTTCCAGAGCTAAATGCAGAGTCGAGAGCAAAATGAGATGGAGCCATGCTGTAGAAAGGATGACACTCTCTCTAGAAGTGATAAGTGTGAACCGAGTCTAATCACAATGATGGTGATTGGAAGTAACATATGGTTTTCAAAATTGATGCCGAATAATTGACATTGCAGTTGCAATGACAGTGTTCATCGACAATGCAGAGGCACTTCTCAAGTACAAGAAAAAGCAGATTTATGCCACAGAAAAGATGAACATTTTACCATCTACGGATTATGAAACATCCATCACGACCATAGCAACATTAGCACATCTCAGGCGAACAGCCATATTAAATTATAAGAAAGTATCTAAATGGGTTCGCCTGAAACAGTAAAGCCCCGTAAATGACAACACTTTTGCTGTATGAGTAAAGGAACTCTCACACTTAAGACATAAGACAACATTACAACATTCGAGAATTCAAGTTCCAAATATTGGCACCATTAGTTCGAATGTCAGTAAGGCGTGCCATCAAAAGCAACAGATGATAGCAAAAAGATTGTGGCTCACACTAACCAGGTGATTGATGGTTACCAAATGCAACAAGAAAAACATTTCCAAGGACTATGAATGCTGTCGCAACCAAAACCCTGTAACGAGAAAAAACACAGCATTTCATAATATGATAAATAGAAAGAAAGACACGTGCCACTATCTAGTGCGCCCTGAAAGTAGACTTCACCATTCAAAAGGTTCTAATCAACGTACTTGACAGTACCATTTTGTTCAACACAAAGTATGCGAAAGCAATGTTGGAGACGAACTGAACTGACCCAAAGCAGCAAGAAGTGACTGCATGAAAGGGAGATCAACATCAACATCACCTTTATCCAAACCAGTTGAGATCGGCGAAAAGAAATTGAAAGTAAAAGGATCAAGAAACAAAGCTATACGATCCATCCTCTCGTACAATTCTCCATGACAATCAAAACCATAGGTGCACTTTTGGTAGATAAAATATATCACCTGGGCAGCATATCCAAAGGAAATAAAATTCAGGCAATTCCCCACGAAGAAAAATAATATGCCTGCACGTATGGAACATATAGCCAAATGAGAACATAGGCCATTGGTTTCACAGAATATGCCATTCCTACAGCGTATACAGTACCATGAGATTAGGATTTACCAACTCTCCAAGTGTGGAAGTATATAATAGGTTTTAAAGGAAGCTTGCCATTTGCACCATCCATATCTTGAACGGACTGCCTTTCTCTCTGCAAGATTTTATACGAAGCTCATCAAAGCTAATTTTGCTGGAGCAATAACTGATTCCTGTGATAGTAGTAAGTTGCTTCATTTCATCTCAGGTGTCATGCTTGAGATGATTAGAGATAAACGATAAACAATGGCATGTAAGAAACGGCTATAGGACAGTCACATCTTCCTACATTCCAAGTAACCAACAGCATGTCATTGATCGGACAAACCAACCATATGTTTCGAATCAAACAACCTAAAATCCAGTTGATTCCTCAGATCGATGGGCTGAAGTTTTAATCAGAACAGACGCTGTACGCTGTCAAGCTCAATGCCATGTTCTCTACCACATTGCTAAATCTGTAGGTGGAGGAGCATGACCCAGGAGTAACATATAATAGTAGAAGAGTAATATGGGAACAGAACTTCTAGAAGAGATCTCCAAGAACGTCACTTTGGCAGCTATTGGTATAGAAGGCAAAGATCAACCCAATAAACTATTGTCTCGATAGAAGAGAGGGGCAGACCTCATTATGACCTAATTTAAGGAGGTTCGTTCCAAAGTTGATGGCAATGCTGCCGAAGAGGTTGATGAAAGCTCCAATTACCCATCCCCCATGGATTAAGAGGTGCCAATGACACCCCCGCATGCGCCGTCCTCTTTCAGCTATGCACTCTCACAACATTGCAAAAGCATCACATCCTCAGAAAGATGACTTTTGCAAATAAGTGAGGTCTTACAGTCCAGTTTCAAGATGGATTCTCAACACCGAGGTTGAAAAACTCAAAACTCAGTAAACTCTTTACCTGCAACATTCACAGACACCCACATTCAGAATCGAATTCATGTAGCACAAACCATAAAAACACGAAGCCAAAGCACGCCATAATATCTTATGATTTATCCCCTTAGGCTCTTCTCACCCGTAACACACTTTAGGGTAAATGGAACGAAAACGAAGGTAACATCTAAAATCACTGAACAAAGAAAAGCAATGTCCCTGTGGCGACAAAAATTTCCAGCTAAGCAGCTCACAATGATGAAGTGCATTCACATAATCGGACCCTTAAGCAGCCTCGTTCGCACCCAACAATCGGAAACACAAAAGATCGAAATTTAATCCACAAGAACCAAAAACCGGAAAGGGGAATCACTTCCTGATCTAACAAAGATCCCCCCGCGTCAAAACAAACCATACCCAGATTCAGCAGATCGAAGAAAAGAAGAGAGAGACTAACCTCCCAAAAACGAGACCAATTATGTCGGAACCAAAGCGCGTGCGAACAAAAAGCTTGCCGCTGCACCTCCAAAAGCTCTTTCGAAAGGGGATCGCAATGATGGGCGCTTCGAGGCACGCGGGGGGATCCAATGATGCTGCCCAAGAATATTTCTGGGATTGTCCCTTTCTTGGTCGCCTCAAGCAAATCTCCCTTCTTTGGTTTCTAAACTTGTACTCTTTTGCGTCAAGAGAATATTTCCCAGAGAGAGAATAGGAAGGAAATTTGCTTGGAAGTGGGAAGGAGGAAAAGCGGAGATAGAGAGAGAGCTTGAGGGTGCTGGGTCAATAGCAAATAAGCACGATGCTTTACCCACCGCCGGATCCTCTGCGTCGGGTCTACGGCAGCGCTGTGGTCCCGCTCCGCGCGCGCCGCTAGATGCTAGGAAAATGGGTTCCGTTGGCTGTGGGCCTTCGACTTCGCCACGTTCGTCTCTGTCCTGCGATGTGGCGCTGTCCAGGGGATGCGTGTGATTTTGGGGGAGCAATCGGTGGAGAAGTAGCGGATTGGCGGCCGTTGAAATGTCATGGGGAGGAGAGGGAAGGGAAGGAAGTCAAACGTTGAATTTGTGGTAAAACGCCGATATGTACATATCGGAAGTGGCCCGGTACCGATTGTTGTTGCCGAACAGGGTGAGCAAATTGGATCGATTGGATCGGAATCGCCCAAATCAGACCAGGATGCCCGGACTGAAACCTGAATCGGTGTTCAATTTCTGGTTCTAGAGAAGTCGATTCCAGTTTCCGATCCTAAAATTGGAAGAGGACCAGGCGGTCCGATCTCGATTTGCGGACATAGGATAGATCGGACGCCTGAACCGAACCAGTTCTTTTTAAAAAAAATTCAATTTAGTACTTTTTAATTTTTTTTTCCCAGCTTCTTGAGCCTTTGTTTAGGTTGTTTGCCTATTGAGGGATTATGCAAATGTTAAAGTTCTAAAGTTTCAACAATTGAAGTAATTTGGGCCTACTTTTTTTCTTTTTAGTCTGGCTCCATTGTTGATCCGGGCTGTGAGTCCGATGTTCGGTTCCGACAAATTGGGAATTTGGGAATCACGATCCGGTTCTCGGTTTTGGAAAAAATCGGCCGGATCCGCGAACTAATAACCCTATTGCCGAGCGCGTGGTTAATGGGTGGAATTCTATATCGTTAGCTTGGAATACTAACTTTCGAAATGGGGTAAAGGCGTACTCGACTGAAGAATCCTAACTCGGTTTCATTAGGGTTGCTCGTTTTCCTGTTGAAATGACGAGTCCCGATTAGAAAGATTTTTTCAAAAAAAAAAAAAAAAACGACGTCGTCGCGTCGTTGACCAAGTCAATTGCCGCATCGGTTTGCATGGGCTGAAAAAAACTCGATTCGTTCATTTTTTCTTCAGGATCGTTTGAATAAACGAGGATATCCTGTGGGTATAAATTCATGCATATTCTTTAGGATTGAACATATCTACTTAACAAAAGTTTCTTTATTTCTTTCCAAACATTCCTCCATCATCGAGGGAAAGTAAATATCGACCTACTTAACAAGTTTTTTTATTTCTTTCCATTGTTCCTCCATTCGAGGGTGAACATAACCACTCAACGAGCCTTTTCATTTCTCTCCGCTATTCCTCTATTCTCGAATAAAAATTCATTTTGAAGCTTGTTAAGCATATATATTCACTCTCGATATTGAAGTTACAAAGATTTAAAAGGGCAATTTTGAAGATTCAAAACTCGTTGAGTTGACGTGCTCATGCTCAATCTTTAAATGTACACGATTTAAAGAGTACTTTTGCAAATCCGTTTGTTTTATGGGTTTTTAAGAAGAGCTGATTGGTATTCTTGCAATCAATCACGCGTTCGCGAACCCGTTTAGAAGGGATTAATCAGATAAGAGCTATCTGGTCTATTTTTCCAAATCATCAGCTCCGAGGAGATGCATTCTTTTTTTTTTTTTGGGTCAAATTCCAGTTGCCATATTATCATTTAACTTTGCGTAAATTTCTTTCAAATATGCTGCAATTCGCACGCTTTGACTTTATCATAAAATAGTTAAAATCCATGCTCAAAAATTTGGTATGATTTACAAGAATTTGTACACAACATAATTAATAAGTGAAATAAGGAATGCTTTTCCATATCATAGATTTTTTATCGCATAAAAAGAAAATCTAACGGGGAGCCAAACACACCAAATCCAGGTCCGATGTCCAAAACACGCCATCCTCGCGACGCGCGCTCGCACAAATTCAATCAAAATCGAAACCCTCCCGCGAACCCGGAGCGACAGAGGGAAAATGGGCGCGTCCGAAGATAGCGACGATCTCGATTCCCTCTTCGACGACTGTCATTGCGATTTCGTTCCTGAATCGCCTCGTCTCTATCGCGAAGATGAAGACGGCTTTCCCTTCGTTTCGACTCATCGAAACGGAGGTCGGCAGTGGGCAAGTCGGAGGGATGGAGGGGGACGGTGAGTGCGACGGAGAGAGAGTTTCGCGTCCAGCTTCTACGGCGGCGGGACTGATTGGTCTCGCCTGCGATCGGGGGAGGCGGACGATAGAAGCGGCCGCAATTTCGGACGAGGACTGTGACGACGGCGTGCGAAGCGGAATGGGGTCGGAGAAGAAGCTGAAGCAGGGCAATCTTCTCCATATGTGGGGGTTGAAGAGGAAAGAGGTCGGAGCCGGAAAGCTGAAGCAACGCAATCTTCTCCAGATGTGGGGGTTAAAGAGGAAAGAGGTCGGAGGCGGAGGAGGCGAGGTTGCCTCGTTGGAGCCGGAGCTAGCTCCAAGGAAGAAGAGGTCAACGACGTCGAATGGGGGAAGCGATGGTGGAGCTGCGGTGGCTCAGCCTAGAGTTTTGCCCCTTCTACAAAAAGATTCAGGTGGAACTTGCTTGGTGCTTGAGAATTTGTTCGTTTCACCTGATGGATGCACATATTGCGGGATGAGAGTTATTTTGGTTCGTTAATGTGTACGTACACACCCGTGTTGATCATTACTCAAAAGCAGAAACTTATTGCTTTTGGGTTGAATTTGTTTACTGAAAATGGCTTGTGAGTGACATTCGTATATAATGTACAGTAAAGGAGATGTTTGGTGTTTTCTCAGGGACGCCATTCACTGTTGATGCATTCCGCTATGGTTGCGTTGAAGGATGTTCGGCATATTTTCTCACGCATTTTCATGCCGATCACTATGGTGGCCTTACCAAGCGATGGTCTCATGGCCCTATTTATTGCACCCCTCTCACTGCTCGGCTTGTTAGATTGTGTCTCTATGTCAATCCATCGTGAGTATTGGATCTGTTGTTTTCTTTTTTTTTTTCTTCTCCTTCGTGCTTATACTCCAGAAGCATTTGTTTCTGACACTTTGTGCAGCACAGTTAAGAGTGTACTCAGAAGTGTTTTATGTGCTGCCCGTGTAAGCAGGTTTATCCGGCCTCTCGAATTGAACGATGAGCATACAATAGGAGGAGTTAGAGTCACACTGTAGAAGCTAATCATTGTCCAGGTGCAGCTTTGATTCACTTTCGTCTGTCGAATGGCCAATGCTACTTGCACACGGGAGACTTCAGAGCCTCAAAACTGATGCAAACTTACCCCCTTCTTGCAAAACCAACGAGTTGACGTGCTTTACCTGGATACAACTTATTGCAATCCAAGATACAAGTATGACATTTTCCTTTCTGCAGAGTATAACTGACAGACATCTTTTTTATTTGCGACTTGTGTCCAAACAACTTGTTTATTCCGAGTGTTTGTTTTGATTGGTCCTTTTCAGGTTCCCTTCCAAAGAAGATGTGCTAAATTATGTGTAAGAGTTTCCAATGGACTTCCTCAAAAAGCAACCCAAGACTCTTATTGTGGTTGGGGCTTATAGCATTGGAAAGAAGTGTCTATCTGCTCTTTCAAAGCGGTTAGGGGTATGGCGATCCACTTTTTACTCTTTTTTTGTAACACATTCGTACTTTGTAGAGCAATAAGCATCCCAAGCTGTGAGTGGCCATGTGACGGAAGCTCTACAGGTGTATTTGTCATACTCGTGTGTTTCTGAGTGTCAGCAAATTAAAACATCATGAACTATATCTGTCATGTGGTGGTTTGGAATGCCGAGGAGGCAGTTTTTAGTCTTAACTTTTGGGGTCATAACAAAAATAAAGGAACCAAATCTGAGAAACAGTGCTAATTATAGGTCTGCTCCATACCACTAGTCTGATAAACTGGTTTGCTTTAATCGATCCTAATAATTGGAGAAGCAAGCACCAGTCAACTATTAGGGCACAGATCTCTCATGTTTAACCTATTTCTGAATGTCTTTATCTTATCAAGCAACTCCTATCAGTTTGGGGGGAAAATGTGGTTTACATGAGGCTCTTGATGTGAAAATATTGAAGGCAATGCATTTAGTGTATGTGGTCGGTGCCCATTGGGGAGAACAATGGTTTCTTTCGAATAGCTTTGCAGTGCTAGTATTGTTTCCAAACTACCTCAGAATGATGAACATTTCTTTGCAAAATTGCTGGATATCTCTACATAGGGGATTGATGATTAGAGGATTCCTATTTTCATGTTGTTAAGGGTGAAGCACCGATGACATGCTGATTGAATTGAAAGAAGTTTTGCATGGAACGCATTTGATCGTAAGTGTTCTCGTAGATGATCTTAGGAGCTAGCTGTCTTTCTCTGGATGAAGTGATGTTGGGCAAACAATATTCAATCACTATCCGTCAACTTCTTCAGGATGTTTTTAAGTTCTGCTGCCTCCATTAAATTATCAGAACATAAGAAAAATAATGATTTACAAACCAAAAAGTACTCAGTATATTTTGGTTGCTACTTTAGGTTAAAGTACATGCAAATGCATCACGGAGACGTATTCTGCAGTCTTTCAACTGGCCTGAACTATCCAAGAGGATCAGCTCGAATCCAAAGGATACATATCTTCATGTCCTGCCTATATCATCCCTGCGGTTTGAAGTTTGATCCTATGCCTAGCTTTATGAAGATTCGGTGTAATCCCTTTATCCTTTTTCCTGCGTAGTGATGACGATAATGTTTTTGTTGTAGATCCTCGATGCTTATTTGAAATCTTATGGAGATCAATGCACAAATGTTTTGGCATTCCGACCAACGGGTAGTGTTATATATGTACACAACTTAAAAACCTTTTGAGGCAAATTCTTTTGCAATCTGTTTTATGGTCCTCAATTCCATTTCCCCAGGTGGACTTACTCCGAGCGTACACAATTGAGTCTAATCAAACCCATCTCCAAAGCAAAGTTACCATTTATGGTGAGATTTGATGTTATGTTTATCGGGTAAACTGGAACTGCACCAGCTGCAAACTGCATTAGTAGTTCCAGAGCATCACATCTTGATTTTTCAGCAACAACTTATAGAGTGCAATGAGTGTAATTTGGCCTCGTGGTTTGTAATCGTATGTTCTCTTTTGGAGGGGGTTGGGGAAGCGAATTGGTTGTCAAGGATTTGATAGCTCCTTTTTGACAATTGCCGTGACAAAAGTAGACAGAATTGACCACTTCTTGGCACTTTGCAGGAGTTCCTTATAGTGAGCACTCTAGTTTTACTGAATTGAGGGAGTTTGTGCAGGTATGCTTCCGGACTCATTATTTTGTCCTGAACGTTTTCTGTATAACTTTGAGATTTGGGCTTGGCATATAACTTAAAACATGCAATTTCTCAGTTTTTGAGGCCAAAAAAGATCATTCCAACTGTGAATGTTTGGAATTCTTCTACTAGAGACAAGATGCAATCATACTTTCGGCAATGGCTGAAAGAGAAATCTGTGAACTGGAAATCATAATTTCTATCCGTCACTGCAGAAGTCTTCAATCCCCGCCTGCGGTACAGATGTACCGCACCTTCATCAGGTCTTGGATACTTTTCCAATGAAATTAATGTTTTTTCCCCATTTTCTTACTAATGTTTCTCCAAGTAGTCCTAATTTCAGTTGCACAAAGTACAGATATCACCAACTCTGTATGGAAGGGCTTAACATATTAACTCAAGTTGGTGCAAAGGACTGGAAGTCCACATGCTCATTTGGAATTCTATTTTGCGTAAGTGCAGGAAGAGGAGAAAGATGGTATACTGATAAAGTAGAAAGATACAGACAACCTCTGGTTGGTTCATGACCTTGTTGTAAACATACATAATCATTTCTGTAAGAAAGGTTCTCATTTTCTTTTTCTTCTTTTCCCATTTTATGGCTTTTGGGTAACGTCGAGATCATTGTAATTAAGCGCTACGTTAAGAATGAGATGAGAATGCTTCCAAGTAGTTTGCCCTTTGGCCTGTTGATATAAGGCTCAGATCCTGGTTGTGCGCTTCTTCTGCAACCTTGCATTGTAATGTTGTATTGGATATGGAATTGAATGTCCGATTTGCTCCGACTGAAGATTGTTCTAATTACCAGCTGGCCACAATTTCGTCGCCCAGCGACGCACCTGAAATCTAGTTAGAAAGGATATCTTTGCTGCCGTCAGGCTTGTTCTGGCCATAAATAACAAAAATAAAGCAGTCAGCTTGCTCAAGACTTTTTATGTTACCTGATCTGGGAGACTGGGAATCGTCTTTGGACCCTTTTGTTCAATTCCTCGTAATCTCGTTTTCCCTTGAACTCTTACTAATACGTGATTTCCTTTTTTCTCTATCAAGTGTATTTTGGTCTTTGAATATAGCAAATTCCACATCAACACACGCACAATTAGTATACATGTTATGCAAAATAATTAGCCGATCAACTAGCTAAGCCTTAACGTGTATTGCGGTTTTGATTTCGGAATTAGAAAAGACTTGCCCAATGCACAAGGATCCTTGAGATGTTATTGAATTGCATATTTATTGCACCTAATGAGAATATACCTCCTTTTGTATTCAAGAAAAGGGAGGACATCATCTAATTTACTCCCTCATTGGGTTGGTCAAAAAAACTAATTTCCAATTCATATCACCTAATGCGTGCAGTTTATTCTGGTTCTCCAAAGAAGGGTTGTGCATGAATCCCCAATTTGTGGATTTTTTAGCTTTTGGAAAATAGTAGAACTTACTACAGGCAAAAGCTGTAACGAAAGATTAGGGAGAGCAAATTGCAGAAGCCCTGCCGTTCTGCTTGCGGGCCAGATTGAGGTACATTTGAAGAGAAACATACTTTATATGAATCCCCTCCCTGCAGGCTTCTTCTCCTTTTTTACCCTGTAACTTGCTTCAATAAGCAATCATCGCGAATTCAAGATTGAGATCGAGTCACCCCCAACATCTTAGTCAAAGGTGGATTGTATCATATGCTCGAGAAAAGACACAGATGAAATGTGAGGGCAGGAGGCCTACGAGGGAGAGAATTCAAATATAGTAGATATCTCTAAAACTCTTGATGCTTCAGTCAATGAACGCCCTCTTGCTTACGGAAGGAACAGAGAGATGATGATGATGGTGGTGGTTTAAAGGCATCGTTATACAGGTACAGCACGAGATGTAAAGTCAAATCTCTTTTCTTGTCCCATTTAGGCAGGGGGGAAACCTTCCCATACCGCCGCAGGAGAAACTTCTGGGTTGTGTGCCTTCTTGTTTGTCTGCTCGTTTCTAGCGACACCGAGCAAGCAGCGTTGGGTGAAATTGTACTGCAACTTCGGATTCTCCTGTTACCCTTGTTTGCAACATGGCAAAAACGTGCTTCGAATGACTCTATCGATGAAAACGAAGCTGGTTGACTTGCATCCGAATTTGAGGAGGGAGCCGTCGCAATTTCTTGGTTTTGACTGCGAAATTTCCTCATCTCTATCGATGAAAAGAAAAAAAAAAAGCCGACACATTGAAATGGTGGAAATAACTCAGGATGTTGTCACCACGACAACAAGGATGATTACTCTGCTCATCTCTCGTTTGTTTGCATTGCATCATCTCTTAGCCTCTCATATCTGCCAGACCTTATGTAGCAGAAACTAGTCAACAGTCTCTTCTGGCAATCCCGAGGTAGAACACTCAGTTGTAGAATTAGACTCAGTTGGCTGCATCCATTACGAAGCAATGCTGTGGTGAACTTGTCAAAGAGATCATTCTATGGTCCATACATGCAAACCCACTCCGCAGGATGTTCCACAATTTCCTCAATATTCGTATTCACATCACACGCGATCCTGCAATTTTGTTAGGAAGCAGATCCTAGAACCTAAATTACCATAAATACAATGAAGGCTCCTGGACAGCAAAGAGTAATTGGAATCATCTAGGCTGCTGGTTGTCTTTGGTCATTGCCTCACAATTCATGATCCTAAATCGACAGATCCAGACCACGAAGCCACTGACAAAAAAGAGAGTTTGCTCTAGAGACCAGGACGGCCCCGACATAGGTGTCTGACCAATGATGGAAGCAGTAACCCCTTCATAGAATTTCCTCGTAATGTCGATTGGGGTGGAAACAGAGATGGTGGCTGGACTAGCCTCCCATAGGGACAGAACGGCTGCAGACTCGTGAATGAGTACATGAACTCTCGTTCAAGTTTAAGCATGACGTTCAACTGTTCCATAAGAAGGTACTATGAAATAACAATTCCTCCCACTGGATGCTCTGAATTAGAATACAACCTAGTAAAAGATCTCGTCTTTGTGCAAAAAATTTTCCGAGTTGAAAGGCCGAGGAGCATTTTGCTGACCAACTAATGAAGTCACGTAAGGACACAGGCAAACAGTGATCTCGTGAGTATCTTGTAATGCATTTCAATCTCAATATGACACCATCAGGTGCCGCAAATGAGTGGGTAGTTTTACAGAAGCTGAACTAAGATCTCAACCTAAAGCATGTCCAAATGGGCTCAAGCGCAGAAAGTAAATGGGCAAGGAATAGTCCACTTTTATTTTCACTGAATGCAGCAACGAAGAACATTAAATTTAAGAAACCCACTATCTGTCCTAGAGTCTAATCTTTGCACCAAATATAGTAACGTCAACAAGCATCCAAACAACCTTGAAGCAATTCAATCAAGCATCCAGATATTCTTGCCCATTTAGTAAACTTGAAGCCATGCATACTCAAGTTATAGCAGGCAAATGAAGAATGTCAAACAAATCCCAGTCAATTAAAAACCTCATTTCAAGGAGCCATCCAGGACAACTAGAACAGAACTTCCACGTTAGAATTCAAATAGGTTACAGACAGAATCAACAGCTACTACTAAAGATGCCAACAATGCAAGTTCAGAGGGCCCGAAGCTTTAGACCTTTTATGCAGCAAGAGACAGAAAATCAAGATTCATGCACTACTATACAAGCCAAATTGCCGGAAATATGTGTAGAATGCTGGAACGATGGTTCATTTGCAGATCCCACAAGAAGGGACAAAGATTCAAAGGTAGCAATTAAGTAACAGAAAGATGTCGCAATTTCATCCTTCTTGATATTACACGAGAGTAATGAAGTACGTCTCCTAACTTTGAAGTCAAGAATAGCTCTCAAAAGATCATATTAAGGAAAGCAGCTCCAACATCCACAAAGTATTTTTAGTCAGCAATAGGCTTACCCTAAGATATACACACACCCCTTCACTTTATTCAGTTCACTCAGCCATACAGAACCACTAAATATAATCTCTGGGACTAGGAGCTTCTTGAAGAAGAACATAGAAACCAATATCCGCTATTGTTCACGAATTTTAGACAATTACGGATTCAAATTCATTGTGGTCTGGCATCTAATAAAGGAGAACTCTCCATCCTCCAGGTTTGGTATAGGAAGGGAAGTTTTGAAGTGACGATGCACAACTTGTTGAGAGTGAAACAGTTAGTCAGCGGATAATTCAAGTTCCAGAACTACAGTCAATTTACAACAATCTGTAGACAAGGAGATAATTTCCGCCATGATTGCCAGTGGATCAGTTGCAAAGCACCATAGTGATGACAGGCAGTAACAGAGACCAGAAATCAACTGCTGGTACCGTAGCTATGGCTCGAGATAAAAAGCCAAATTTGTGTACAAGAGAAACCCTCCTCTAACTCTTTAAGAGGTTTACAGTGTTTTCAAAATCTGAAGTGAAAGGAAAGGACTCGGATTTCGTTTCAGCTCGTCACTCATACAAACAATGCTAACAAAAAGAGAGAAGGAGATCAAGTCAAGCCTGTGTGCCGGACAATGCCTTCATCTGAATAAGACTATTCGCATCTCTATCCCCAGTAGTAGGCAATGCTTCATAAGACCCCATCCTCCTCACACCTACACTCTTAGCCACAGCAGCATGAACAACCATCACAGTGACCACCACAAACATGACATGAAGCACAAACACCAGATCAAGAATGGCGACGGCCCTCAACCTCGACTCCTCCAAATCGCACTTGGTAGATCCCTCCACCCCCTTGACCACATCGAGCAGCTTATGACACCCTTCGGGGATAAAAGCCTCGACGTAGAGCGAGAGCCCGGTCTGCAGCGACCAGAGGCCCTGGAGGCAGAGGGAAGCCCCGAGGGCGACGTCGGCCACAAAGAGGCGTGGGGAGCAGGCGAGGGCGAGGCAGAGGAGAGAGGAGAGGGCGGAGACTAGGGCGGAGACGGAGTCGCACTTGGCCTGGAGGTCGGAGATCTGGAAGGAGGCGGAGGAGGAGGAGGAGGACGACTGGAGGAAGAAGGCGGCGGAGGCGAGGGCGAAGAAGAGGTCGTTGGGGAGGGGGAGGAGGGAGGGGAGGAAGTCGGAGAGGAGGAGGGAGAGGGAGAGGAGGAGGAAGAGGAGGAGGACGGAGGCGGACTGGAGGGAGGAGAAGCGGTGGACGGGGGTGGAGCCCTTGAGGAGGGGGTCGGAGTCGGAGGAGGAGATGGCCTGGTGGCAGGAGGCGACGAGGAGGAAGAGGACGGCGAGGTAGAGCTGGAGGGGGCGGAGGCGGGGGTGGGCGGAGTGGGGGAGGGGGTGGTAAGGCTTGGCGGCGTAGGTGGAGGGGGATTTCAGGTGGTTGCGGGTGGCGGAGACCAAGTGGTAGAGGCCGAGGGAGAGGAGGGACGAGGAGGAGAAGAGGTGGTATAGGAAGGCCGCCATTCGAATTGGGGTTGGGACGGATCGGCGGAGACCAAGAGGTATAGCAAGAGTTTGATCTGGAGCTAGGCTCTTGATGGTGGAGGTGATGATGATGAGAGGGGTTTAGTTTGGTTTAGTTTAGTTTTAGATTGGATGACGTGACAGTGGAGAATCGGAGTTGTTGACATTGGTAGCGATGACGATGGTTTGTCGATTCGATCGTCGCAGGTCCGAACTCGTTTTGTCTGCGAACACGACACTCCCGACAGTGCCCAACGGAGACGAGAAGAGATGATGAGATTTGCCTCTCACAACCCAGTGTGCGCGCGTGTGTGCGCGGTCGGGGTAGACGTTGACCTTGTTGGGGGGGGCTTTGCTCCTTGGAGGGCCGGCCCGAGGTGTTCGTGGGGGGAGGGTGACGAGGCTCTTCTAGGGCCCATTACCGCTATCCGCTTTCCCCGATATTCCTCGGGAAGGAAAGAAAACGGATCGGACAAAGGGATTAAAATAAGCGAAAAGGGAACAGATTGAAAAGAGAGAGATTGGAGTTGCTTCGTTCTAACACGAGGAACGCCACGAGTTAAACACTCAGTGTCCGAAGAAAGTCATCTTCAATGAATTGCGCTTTCTTTCTTTCCACAATTGACTTCCACCCTGTAATCTGTGAAAACCACCCAACGAATGCCAGAAAATGTGATTCTGATCGACAATTATTCTGGTTCAATTGGGCAAACGCGACGAAAATTACGAGAAGCGAATGCCAGAAAATGCGATTCTGATTGACATGTAACATCAGTTTCTTCAACTTTCTACATTTCACCGTTCCTCAACGGCCCAATTCTCAAAAACAAGGCTTACTCAACACTTGATTTCAGAAATTAAAAAAATGATGAAACTAACCTAGTCACCAAAAGCTAAAACAAGCCACCCATGGCCATTGTAACTACACATCAGAATATTCAATAACACATGTACAGGTATCAGAAAGTACCTTTACACTATGCCCCCCTTCACCCATAATTCAGCAACAGCACTGCATAGATCTACTGGGTGGGGAATCTGTTTGTTGAAGGTATATATATTGCAGTAATGTTCATAACCAGGCACGCCATTGAGCTGACCTCCCAATGTTGCTACCTCCATACCTGCAGACAGACAGTGTTGAGAGGAGATGTTTCCCATGTGATAACAACTAACTATACTTCTCTTACCCTTAAAACTGTCTGCACTCTTTTAGACAAACTTCATGTTAGTTCATGGAAAGTCACCAAGCCTTCCTTGTGTGAAATCACCCCAGGCACACACAACCATGTAGAGCCAACTGGCCTTACTTTTGGTGAAGCCACCGATGCATATAAGCCATCTTAATTTGCATTGTAGAGTTTGGCAGTCAAAAGCTGGAGCGAGAATATATTGTGTCCGTATATCTAGTATTTTATCAGAACCGGTAATGAAGCATATAGTTCTGCCAAGCATTGAAAAATCCAATTCAGGAGTTGCTCTCTTGGAAGCTCCAAAAGCAGCTCGGCCTGCATTCCATCACACAGGAGATGGATAAGTTGATCAATAATTAATAGCAAAACAAAATCCAAAGAAGTAACTCAACCTCGAAAGAAAACTCCACCTTTTGTCCGGCCTAGAACTTCAACAAACACTCTCTAGTTACAAGCAACGTATAATCATACCGGTAGGGAATGATAGACATCAAGCTAATATAATTCTTAAGAAAGAGACAGGAGGCAATCAAACATGCAGTAAATCGCAGACCTGATATATCTAATATGGCGACTTGAACTTTGAAGAAACATGAGTAATGTATGTCCTCACATATCCAGAGATCATTAATGAATATATAGGCTTAATGCTTGGATAATTCCATGAACTTGATAACTGTACCGCCGAAGATTGAGAAGACCAAAGAACCCAATGCTTATTGCCATCTGGTATTTTATCAACATAAATAAGATTTCAAGACCAAAGCCAGCCAAAACAGCGTAGAGGCATAGTAGAGAGCTCAATGTGGCTCCCCAACTAACAATTCTATTCAATGTGGTTGTACATAAAGGGCAAGCAGAAGAATCTACAATATGCGAGATTCTTCCTCATAAAAGGTGGCAAGTGAAACAGGCAAGTTGACTGATGAATATCAGAACCAAACATGATAAACAATGAATGCATACCTTAATATGGTCTCTCTCATATGCCAGTGAATTTCTGTGCATATCAGAGACCATCGAATCTGTCATTAGTTTGAAAACCTGTTTAGTCATGTTTGTTTTCATTCCAACCATCTTTCCTGAAGCATAGATCCTCAAAATTCCAAGGTCTGCTGCCATTCTTCTCACATAAAGCTTCTTCAACAACATTTCCATGGAACGAGGCTCTTTTCCATATTGCCGACGCAAATTTTCTGTAAAATGCATCAAGCTCCATATGTCTTTCTCAGCAGCTTTCTCAGCTTCATCTATAATTTCCATGGGGTTCTCAAGATGATTTATGTACTCCGAAGGAAGATGGGCATTTACACTTATATCAATCTAGTAAAGGCCAACACCGAACAAAAGTCAGATTATGAAAGTTAAGGCTATTCAACATGCCAGACTATGAAAGTTCATTTCCAATCAAGCAAAAGTTAAATCCAATTAAAATTAAAACTAATGTGATTATCCAAGACCATGATATTCACATAAGACTTAACGTTTGCTCAGATGCCAACACCATTTTCCATCGACCTTGTAAAATGAAGCCTTATCATAAAACAAAACAAAAATGTGCAGAAAATGCCGGGGAAAAGGGAGATAATACTGTGCTTGATACAGAAGAGAAAAGCTAGAGTGAGGGGTCATTATTTGTAAAACCATCCTCCTTGACACATTCTATAATATGTAGGCCCATGAAAGAAAATGAACAAATTTATGTAGACTCCACTGCCACTCCCTGAGCTAAAGAGAATTCAGAAGGGTCATTTTAGATAATGAGTCATATCAAAGCCCAAGTCATTACCAATTTTAGGCCACAATCCGACTTTGTGTTTTAGGATGTGTTCAAAAACCAACTTCTTTTGGCAGGGTCACTGACATTTTACATACCTTTTCATGATAATTATTCCCTCCTTTGCTATAGCTGTTGTACTCTAATGACCTATGAAAGAGTTGTCGGATTTTTAGAGACATCAGATCTGGCCTTTCCTTGTCCACCGACGCATCGCATTCTTTGTGCATAAATATGAGCTAAGAGTGGTAATTCATTATCCTCCAGGAGTTCACAACAATATAACAGCTCACTTATCAGAAATTAATTCGACGAAATAGCGAAGTACCTGGACATCTTGGTAATAAACTGGAAGTACACGATGCTGCTCTACCTAGAAACAAAGTAAAGAGCTGCAATGTTCAGAAAATAAACTGGAAGTATGCAATGCAACTCTATCTAGAAACAAAGCAAAGATTTGTAATGCTCAACCCAAATTCAGCAACTAAATATAGAAATCCAGTTGCATACTTCATGGTCAACAGAGATGGTAAAAAAGTAGATGATATAAGATTAGATTGTCTCACCAGCTAGAACTTAGGATCACCTCTCCAATAAGACATGTGACACACAAGCTGCCAGCACTCAAGCTTTTAAAGGTGCTCAAAACAATTGATCTCATGTCATCCCAATAGGGATAGGGTTCAATCAATAACATATAATAGAATTGCCAAGGCAAGGCAACAAACATAAGCTAAATGGGAAGCACCAAAAAATGTGGCGATGACAATGCTAATGGGTGCCACAGTTGCATGAGCTAATCATACAGCAGAAGATACCTTTGACAAGCTCTCAAATAGCATTTCAAAGAAGAGATCAATGCCGACATTCCCCACATCGCCTGTCTGTTGCTCGCCGAAGATAGTACCAAAGCCTCTTATACCCATATCTCTCTCTGCGAGGTGGAAACCTTGGCCAAGTTCTCGGTATTCCTCGAGAGCAGCAAGCCTCTCCTGTAGCCCAATATTGATAATGTCCGCATTCACAGCATTATTTTGTGCAGGCAAAAGAAAAACTTGTGCATACAACATACGAAACGTGTCTTATGACACCAAGATGGGTCAAAGTGCATGTGCATGTATCTCTTTTGCTTGAGAAATAAGGAATGAAAGTCAACATACTCACCAGGGCTTGATCAGATAGCAGTGACTTATCAGGGTAGAACAAGTGTGCATGAGCCTCTTTATCACAGCGCCCCACCCTTCCACGCAACTAATGAAAGAAAAAACCATCGGCAAAGGGAAAAAAGCCACAGTTCCCATGGAAATGACTGTATCCAGAAGAAGCTTTATGTGAGAAGAACTGGCAGCTTAGACCTGCATTTTGACGATCTGCTTCAAGAAAGAGCAAAAAAAAAAAAAAAAAAGGAATGCCAGATCATGTCTGGAAACAGAAATGTACAATATTACGATACCGCGGGCTCTTTATATGCAATGACAATATGACAATCGAATTATCAACATACTCCACTACCCGAGTACTTCAATGAGGTAGATAGCATGATTGGTACAACAAATAATGCTCGTTTCTCAATTTGTACTCTTATTTGACCGACATTTCCATGGGAACAATTAGTATATACTGTCTTCATGGCATTCAGATTTTTAGGAAAATTTAAAGCAAAATACAACGAGAGGGACAGAGACTGAACCTGATAGAGTTGTGCAAGTCCAAATTGTTGAACATCTTGAATGATAATGGTATTTGCATTTTGAATGTCAAGGCCACTCTCCACAATTTTATTTATATTTTAAAATACCAGATGGCAATAAGCATTGGGTTCTTTGGTCTTCTCAATCTTCGGCGGTACAGTTATCAAGTTCATGGAATTATCCAAGCATTAAGCCTATATATTCATTAATGATCTCTGGATATGTGAGGACATACATTACTCATGTTTCTTCAAAGTTCAAGTCGCCATATTAGATATATCAGGTCTGCGATTTACTGCATGTTTGATTGCCTCCTGTCTCTTTCTTAAGAATTATATTAGCTTGATGTCTATCATTCCCTACCGTATGATTATACGTTGCTTGTAACTAGAGAGTGTTTGTTGAAGTTCTAGGCCGGACAAAAGGTGGAGTTTTCTTTCGAGGTTGAGTTACTTCTTTGGATTTTGTTTTGCTATTAATTATTGATCAACTTATCCATCTCCTGTGTGATGGAATGCAGGCCGAGCTGCTTTTGGAGCTTCCAAGAGAGCAACTCCTGAATTGGATTTTTCAATGCTTGGCAGAACTATATGCTTCATTACCGGTTCTGATAAAATACTAGATATACGGACACAATATATTCTCGCTCCAGCTTTTGACTGCCAAACTCTACAATGCAAATTAAGATGGCTTATATGCATCGGTGGCTTCACCAAAAGTAAGGCCAGTTGGCTCTACATGGTTGTGTGTGCCTGGGGTGATTTCACACAAGGAAGGCTTGGTGACTTTCCATGAACTAACATGAAGTTTGTCTAAAAGAGTGCAGACAGTTTTAAGGGTAAGAGAAGTATAGTTAGTTGTTATCACATGGGAAACATCTCCTCTCAACACTGTCTGTCTGCAGGTATGGAGGTAGCAACATTGGGAGGTCAGCTCAATGGCGTGCCTGGTTATGAACATTACTGCAATATATATACCTTCAACAAACAGATTCCCCACCCAGTAGATCTATGCAGTGCTGTTGCTGAATTATGGGTGAAGGGGGGCATAGTGTAAAGGTACTTTCTGATACCTGTACATGTGTTATTGAATATTCTGATGTGTAGTTACAATGGCCATGGGTGGCTTGTTTTAGCTTTTGGTGACTAGGTTAGTTTCATCATTTTTTTTAATTTCTGAAATCAAGTGTTGAGTAAGCCTTGTTTTTGAGAATTGGGCCGTTGAGGAACGGTGAAATGTAGAAAGTTGAAGAAACTGATGTTACATGTCAATCAGAATCGCATTTTCTGGCATTCGCTTCTCGTAATTTTCGTCGCGTTTGCCCAATTGAACCAGAATAATTGTCGATCAGAATCACATTTTCTGGCATTCGGTGGGTGGTTTTCACAGATTACAGGGTGGAAGTCAATTGTGGAAAGAAAGAAAGCGCAATTCATTGAAGATGACTTTCTTCGGACGCTGGTGTTTAACTCGTGGCTTTCCTCATGTTAGAACGAAGCAACTCCAATCTCTCTCTTTTCAATCTGTTCCCTTTTCGCTTATTTTAATCCCTTTGTCCGATCCGTTTTCTTTCCTTCCGGCGGAATATCGGGGAAAGCGGATAGCGGTAATGGGCCCTAGAAGAGCCTCGTCACCCTCCCCCCACGAACACCTCGGGCCGGCCCTCCAAGGAGCAAAGCCCCCCCCAACAAGGTCAACGTCTACCCCGACCGCGCACACGCGCGCGCACACTGGGTTGTGAGAGGCAAATCTCATCATCTCTTCTCGTCTCCGTTCGGGAGCACTGTCGGGGTGTCGTGTTCGCAGACAAACGAGTTCGGACCTGCGACGATCGAATCGACAAACCATCGTCATCGCTACCAATGTCAACAACTCCGATTCTCCACTGTCACGTCATCCAATCTAAAACTAAACTAAACCAAACTAAACCCCTCTCATCATCATCACCTCCACCATCAAGAGCCTAGCTCCAGATCAAACTCTTGCTATACCTCTTGGTCTCCGCCGATCCGTCCCAACCCCAATTCGAATGGCGGCCTTCCTATACCACCTCTTCTCCTCCTCGTCCCTCCTCTCCCTCGGCCTCTACCACTTGGTCTCCGCCACCCGCAACCACCTGAAATCCCCCTCCACCTACGCCGCCAAGCCTTACCACCCCCTCCCCCACTCCGCCCACCCCCGCCTCCGCCCCCTCCAGCTCTACCTCGCCGTCCTCTTCCTCCTCGTCGCCTCCTGCCACCAGGCCATCTCCTCCTCCGACTCCGACCCCCTCCTCAAGGGCTCCACCCCCGTCCACCGCTTCTCCTCCCTCCAGTCCGCCTCCGTCCTCCTCCTCTTCCTCCTCCTCTCCCTCTCCCTCCTCCTCTCCGACTTCCTCCCCTCCCTCCTCCCCCTCCCCAACGACCTCTTCTTCGCCCTCGCCTCCGCCGCCTTCTTCCTCCAGTCGTCCTCCTCCTCCTCCTCCGCCTCCTTCCAGATCTCCGACCTCCAGGCCAAGTGCGACTCCGTCTCCGCCCTAGTCTCCGCCCTCTCCTCTCTCCTCTGCCTCGCCCTCGCCTGCTCCCCACGCCTCTTTGTGGCCGACGTCGCCCTCGGGGCTTCCCTCTGCCTCCAGGGCCTCTGGTCGCTGCAGACCGGGCTCTCGCTCTACGTCGAGGCTTTTATCCCCGAAGGGTGTCATAAGCTGCTCGATGTGGTCAAGGGGGTGGAGGGATCTACCAAGTGCGATTTGGAGGAGTCGAGGTTGAGGGCCGTCGCCATTCTTGATCTGGTGTTTGTGCTTCATGTCATGTTTGTGGTGGTCACTGTGATGGTTGTTCATGCTGCTGTGGCTAAGAGTGTAGGTGTGAGGAGGATGGGGTCTTATGAAGCATTGCCTACTACTGGGGATAGAGATGCGAATAGTCTTATTCAGATGAAGGCATTGTCCGGCACACAGGCTTGACTTGATCTCCTTCTCTCTTTTTGTTAGCATTGTTTGTATGAGTGACGAGCTGAAACGAAATCCGAGTCCTTTCCTTTCACTTCAGATTTTGAAAACACTGTAAACCTCTTAAAGAGTTAGAGGAGGGTTTCTCTTGTACACAAATTTGGCTTTTTATCTCGAGCCATAGCTACGGTACCAGCAGTTGATTTCTGGTCTCTGTTACTGCCTGTCATCACTATGGTGCTTTGCAACTGATCCACTGGCAATCATGGCGGAAATTATGTCCTTGTCTACAGATTGTTGTAAATTGACTGTAGTTCTGGAACTTGAATTATCCGCTGACTAACTGTTTCACTCTCAACAAGTTGTGCATCGTCACTTCAAAACTTCCCTTCCTATACCAAACCTGGAGGATGGAGAGTTCTCCTTTATTAGATGCCAGACCACAATGAATTTGAATCCGTAATTGTCTAAAATTCGTGAACAATAGCGGATATTGGTTTCTATGTTCTTCTTCAAGAAGCTCCTAGTCCCAGAGATTATATTTAGTGGTTCTGTTTGGCTGAGTGAACTGAATAAAGTGAAGGGGTGTGTGTATATCTTAGGGTAAGCCTATTGCTGACTAAAATACTTTGTGGATGTTGGAGCTGCTTTCCTTAATATGATCTTTTGAGAGCTATTCTTGACTTCAAAGTTAGGAGACGTACTTCATTACTCTCGTGTAATATCAAGAAGGATGAAATTGCGACATCTTTCTGTTACTTAATTGCTACCTTTGAATCTTTGTCCCTTCTTGTGGGATCTGCAAATGAACCATCGTTCCAGCATTCTACACATATTTCCGGCAATTTGGCTTGTATAGTAGTGCATGAATCTTGATTTTCTGTCTCTTGCTGCATAAAAGGTCTAAAGCTTCGGGCCCTCTGAACTTGCATTGTTGGCATCTTTAGTAGTAGCTGTTGATTCTGTCTGTAACCTATTTGAATTCTAACGTTGAAGTTCTGTTCTAGTTGTCCTGGATGGCTCCTTGAAATGAGGTTTTTAATTGACTGGGATTTGTTTGACATTCTTCATTTGCCTGCTATAACTTGAGTATGCATGGCTTCAAGTTTACTAAATGGGCAAGAATATCTGGATGCTTGATTGAATTGCTTCAAGGTTGTTTGGATGCTTGTTGACGTTACTATATTTGGTGCAAAGATTAGACTCTAGGACAGATAGTGGGTTTCTTAAATTTAATGTTCTTCGTTGCTGCATTCAGTGAAAATAAAAGTGGACTATTCCTTGCCCATTTACTTTCTGCGCTTGAGCCCATTTGGACATGCTTTAGGTTGAGATCTTAGTTCAGCTTCTGTAAAACTACCCACTCATTTGCGGCACCTGATGGTGTCATATTGAGATTGAAATGCATTACAAGATACTCACGAGATCACTGTTTGCCTGTGTCCTTACGTGACTTCATTAGTTGGTCAGCAAATGCTCCTCGGCCTTTCAACTCGGAAAATTTTTTGCACAAAGACGAGATCTTTTACTAGGTTGTATTCTAATTCAGAGCATCCAGTGGGAGGAATTGTTATTTCATAGTACCTTCTTATGGAACAGTTGAACGTCATGCTTAAACTTGAACGAGAGTTCATGTACTCATTCACGAGTCTGCAGCCGTTCTGTCCCTATGGGAGGCTAGTCCAGCCACCATCTCTGTTTCCACCCCAATCGACATTACGAGGAAATTCTATGAAGGGTTACTGCTTCCATCATTGGTCAGACACCTATGTCGGGGCCGTCCTGGTCTCTAGAGCAAACTCTCTCTTTTGTCAGTGGCTTCGTGGTCTGGATCTGTCGATTTAGGATCATGAATTGTGAGGCAATGACCAAAGACAACCAGCAGCCTAGATGATTCCAATTACTCTTTGCTGTCCAGGAGCCTTCATTGTATTTATGGTAATTTAGGTTCTAGGATCTGCTTCCTAACAAAATTGCAGGATCGCGTGTGATGTGAATACGAATATTGAGGAAATTGTGGAACATCCTGCGGAGTGGGTTTGCATGTATGGACCATAGAATGATCTCTTTGACAAGTTCACCACAGCATTGCTTCGTAATGGATGCAGCCAACTGAGTCTAATTCTACAACTGAGTGTTCTACCTCGGGATTGCCAGAAGAGACTGACTAGTTTCTGCTACATAAGGTCTGGCAGATATGAGAGGCTAAGAGATGATGCAATGCAAACAAACGAGAGATGAGCAGAGTAATCATCCTTGTTGTCGTGGTGACAACATCCTGAGTTATTTCCACCATTTCAATGTGTCGGCTTTTTTTTTTCTTTTCATCGATAGAGATGAGGAAATTTCGCAGTCAAAACCAAGAAATTGCCACGGCTCCCTCCTCAAATTCGGATGCAAGTCAACCAGCTTCGTTTTCATCGATAGAGTCATTCGAAGCACGTTTTTGCCATGTTGCAAACAAGGGTAACAGGAGAATCCGAAGTTGCAGTACAATTTCACCCAACGCTGCTTGCTCGGTGTCGCTAGAA
>JAGVVM010001043.1:0-15376 GCA_019149425.1 Psidium friedrichsthalianum | reverse complement strand
TTCTTTTCCAATTTCGAAAGCAAGCCTTTATTGTGATTACATGTTGTGCTCTTCACAATTATATTTGCGATTAAGATAGGATGGATAGAAACTTGCTTAGGAAAAGTATTGCAAATAAAATAGCAAGGGACTACGATATGCTTGGAATTTCATGACTTTGTATTTTTCAATTATGTAATCATATTTTTATCTACTTAGGAATATTTATGTATGACTCATAATTGTAATTTTTCCTATCTATGAAAAATGTATTTCATGTTCTCATTGTTTAATTCCAATTCATCTTCTCTTTTAGTTTTTTTATAGTTAATCTCATCCATATTGAAAAAATTAGGAACAAATTTTTTTTGCAGTTACCAAACACATTTCTATTCCTTTTTTGTTCCGGGAACAGAAAAGGAATTTGTTCTTTTTTTATTCGAGAATAGAATTTTTCTGCAGTTATCAAACGCGTTTCTATTTCTAAAAATCGTTGCTGAGAATAGAAATAAAAAAAAAATGCTTCTGTTCCAAAGATTATTCTATTAATAGAAACGTTACCATACGCAGTCTAAGTATACAATTACTTCCATGTCATTGTAAAAACTCATCCTCCAATACATATAGGTTTGATCCTCTTGCTCGCCCAATCTATTCTTATCAATCAATCCATACTAGTATTCTAATGTCTCCAAAAATTATTTCCTAGCTCCTTACGAAATTAACTCACCAAATGGATATGGCCTCACTATGTTTCTGCTACGCCACTCCGATAAATCTTCTCTATATAAATCTTCATTGATCTCAGGATGCTCTTCAACAGGAAATTAGATCCTATAGGAACAAGATTGCTACTTTCCATTTTGTTCCATGCAAAAATGTGTTTAAACTTATTTATCTCCAATAGTTACCACAACAACAATTCCTCCTTTTGATTAATGAAATCCTTGGTTATCTTGCATAATTACCTCACAAACAGTGAGTCCAAACTAAACTTTACCACAGGGTGGTAATCCTAGTACTTCTTCAGGAAACACATCGAGGAATTTTTGTACCACATGGATCTCTTCGAGTCGTATTCCCCTTTCGACTTGGTCATCCACAAATGTAAATAACCTTGACATCCACTTTTGAGAAGTTGGTGAGCTTCTAATGTCGAGATCAATGGCATAGATGGGCTTGCCCGTTTTTCCATAAAATTCAAAGCTCGGCTGATCTAATGGGTTAAACTGGACTATCTTCCTATAACGATCCATATTGGCACACCTCTTAGGAAGCCATTCCATTCCTATAATGACATCAAAGTCATACATGGCTAGTGTTATTAAATCTATCATCTAACTTCGTCCTCCTATGGTATTCTTGCTGTCCTTACAAACTAATTTAGACAAGATCACGTCTCTTAGAGGTGTGGTCTCGACACCTCAAGTGAACTAGATTTTATCCCATACATTTGCACAAATCGTGTAGAATCAAACAATGCATATGCCTATCGTGTTTACCCATGCATTCGTGTCTACACTCATATTAACTAGTGTATATGCATTTCGGTTACACAAGGAGATAATACCTTATATCACAGTCTTAGAAACTTCAGCTTTCTCTTGTGTAATTGAGTAGACTTGTCCTTGTACTGGCGGCCTATGATAACCTCCTTATTGTGTCATTCCATCTACTTTTTCTTGGAGTTGCGGTGTCATATCAACGTTCGTAACATGCCTATTTAGAGGACAGTCCCTCACAACGTATCCTAGCTGATGGCATCCAAAACATATTCTTAGAGCTTTACATGGCCTATTTCTATGTTGTTCTCCGCACCTATGAGAAGCATTAGCTGGATATGATGTTCGTCCTGCTGTCTAGTTGTTCCACGCACTTCTCATATTTTCAACTTGATAACGCTTGTTGGGAGCCATTTGTGGCCTTCCCATTTGCATTGATCTCTTATTGCGGCGAAAATTATCTTCCCAAATCAACAATTTGACGCAAAACCATTAGTTCCTCTCTTCATCAGTTCTTGCTCCACGAGCTGCGCCTATTCGTATAGCTCATTATAGTCCTTTAAATTTAAGGGCGCCAATTTCCTTTTAATATCCGTCCGTAAGCTATTCAAGAATCTTTTGGCTTTGTCTTCTCAATTCTTGACCATTCGAAGAGCAAACCTTGAGGGGTTCAGTAAATTTCACCTCATATTTATCCATTGTCAGGTCCTTATGACTTAATTGCGTGAACTGTACTACCTTCTTGTCTAAAGAATACTTCTCGTTAAATGCCCCCAAGTGATCGCTATACTAACTGAAAAAATCGTTTCCTTCGATGCCCTCTAACCAATGTTTGGCATTACCCTCCAACTGATATTCAACCAAGGTCATCTTATCGGCATCATTATGGTTCAACAAACTGAATATTTTCTCAATACCATCAATCCATTGCTTCGTCTCCTTTGGATTTCCATTTCCAATGAACATGGGTGTTCTCAACTTCAAGAACTACTCAATCAACCCTTGAGCATGGTATTCACCTTTTGTTTACTGCTAGGCTTACCTTTCCATTAAGGCCCCTATATTAGTAAGCACCTGCAAAATCCCCTCCATTCGAGGATTTGTTTCTGTAGCTCCACCCATCGTTCCTACATATCCAATTGATCTCACCATCTTATACTATTTGGTCTTCTGCACATTAATGACTAGTTGTTAGCAGTGAACAATGTTCTTCCTAACTAATAAGTAACACACGTTACTACTTATATCGTATAAGTAATGTAAGTTCTGCCATATCACGTAACCAACCAAAATTACTCATAACACAACAAACGCAACCACATGCATTTAGGGTTTTAGATTGCATGCATTCCTACCAGTTACTTCAATCACTATAGTATCTTATCGATCCAAGGGTAAACCTGGCTCTGATACCAAAAGGAGTTGTGACGTCCTAAAGTGCCACCTACTCTTGTTCTTATTTTTAATCTTTTCACTTATAACGCATGCAGAAGAGAATACAAGGCAATCAATAAGAACATTCAACAAAATTGCACAAAACACACGATCTTATTAAGGAGGCCAAAAAGGGACTACTCCTCCATCATTACCACCATCGAAACTCCATAGTTACTACCATCATCATAGCCCTATCCAAAAAGTAATGGTCGTGTCTTCCTAAAAGCATCCCTATATATGCTATGCATTCATCACCTCCCTACGCCTAATCCTCACCACTACCATCATTGCTATTGCCGTCACTCAGGAAGGGAAGCTGACCTATCTAGCTAAAAATCTAAAAAGATGTGATCCATCAAGAGTGAGTTATAAACTCAAGAAGTGAAAACACCTATCTTCTAAACTACTCGATCCACTTGTTCTCCTAACATATGTTGATACACGATACTAACTTATGGATCAAAGATATGAACTGACTCATTACCACAAAGACAATGATTTAGATTAATGCAACCAATACCTAATGCATTCTCACAAATCGCATGCGAACTCACGCACCGTCTTTCAATTAATAATCTATTATTTCGTTTCCTACCAAGACCACAAGATCGTTAGAACCTTGTTTCAATCCATGCATGGCATTGCCAAGTACCGCAGGATTAATTATACATCTACGCACGACACTTATAAGGATCCCGTCCTTAAGTATCTTAACTCTTATGGCATTCCATTATCACACGGCAGAACATCCCATGATCACATAGTAAAAGCATCTCAACTTCTAAGGTATCATACAGCAAGGGCATCCCCATAGTCCTAGTGATACAGCAGGGCATTCCCATACTCCCGCCCGTATCACCGAAGCGCAATCCCATGGAACATCACTTGAATTGAGTTCATTACAAACAATTCACACCTGTATTCCTATTTAAACAACCACAACGATGCATGAACCAACACATATGACACACAACATTCATGAATCAACATACATGTAATGACATAAACATGATTACATTAAAGTCAAATCATCTAACTCAGCCTTGTCAGCCGAACCAAACTCAACGCCACATACATAACCATCAGACACAAAATTGATAAACTACAAATCATTGACATTTCTATATGCCATATATCACATTCCTAAGAATCCACATGCATAAGCTATAAACCATCGCAAGCAACAATTTTGCACCCATGCTCGCCGTGACTCCACGGTATCAATCATCTACATATACCCAGCCAAATCAACATACAATCATTGTCCCATCTCAAAATCGACTAGAACAATATCCATGAATAGACTGATTACTCTGATTCTCATGCAAAGAAAAAAACTTTCCACAAGCAACATGCACACCTACACGGCCGCTACTTCTTCGTGGCATCCTCATCAAGTAACAGTTAAAAAAACAATGCAAAAACAATTCGTATGCAACTCGACCAGGCCACTACTATATACAATAGATCTTCTAATTATGCCATTTCAAGCTAAAAGCAAGCCATACTTCCTTATTCAGCCGCGAGACAACCCATCATACATCCTTTTACATTCAAGCACCAAAGTGACATGAAATTATGATCCGTACACCATCGAACTAGATGACCGTTACGTGTAATGGATCGTTCTAACTCAATCAATTCAAGCCACACACAAGTCGATACCTTCCTTCAAACGGCCGTGACAACCCGACGCCGAACTCCCACATGCAACTGCTGATTCAACATACAACAGGTAATCTACACATTACATCAACTAGACAAACTAATATGTATCAATGGATCGCTCTAATTTAAATAATTTAGAAACATCGAGACCCCACAAGCACGACGACCATTAAGAAATCAAGAGGATAAAACATGTTAGAAGTTAGATAATCCACTTGTCTTGTTATCCTAGCTTGCGCTCAAGATTGATTGAACCAAAAAACTTGAAATGTCATCACTTCGAAACTAAGCTTCGGTCCTCCTTCTTTTTCGTGCACCAAGAGAAACAAGAAAGAGATGATTAAGAGAGAGCAAGGTGAGCGAGCGACTAGCGAGAGAGAAAAAGAGAGTGATCGATTTGTCAGTGAGAGAGAGATAGGAGCGAGAAGGCGACTGGCTTTATCAAGCGAGAGAGGGGAATCATGGAAGGATAGTGAGGTGAAGAGAGAGGAGAGAGAGAGAGAGAGAGGAAGAGAGAGAGAGAGAGAGAGAGCAAGGTGAGCGAGCGATTAGCGAGAGGAAAAAGGAAGTGTCGATTTGTCAGGTGAGAGAGAGATGGGAGCGAGAAGGCGAGGGCTTATCAGCGAGAGAGGGAAATCAAGGAAGAGAGTGAAGAGAGAGAGAGAGAGTGAGAGAGAGAGAGAGAGAGAGAGAGAGAGCTTGGGGGGTTTATAAGTGGAAGGAGAAGAGATAAATTTTGTGGACATCTAAACCATGCACGTGTGGCCACCAAGTTAGTATATATACACTAGTTGTACTTAATTTTAGGAAACTTGGCTCTGTGGGACCGAAAATAAGTATCGCCGTCAATTCCACGGTTGAATAAATGCCATACTATTGACTAATGTCCTTTAAAAAAAAATCATGGATTCCTCAACTATCAACACCAAAATTAACCAATTTTGCTCTTTAAATTAGTCAAATAAAATTGAGATGTCACACTTATGCTATCTTGTCTTTTAGTTGCTCAAAGCTAAAATTTTTCTACAAACTTGATTGTGTAGCAAAAGGAAAGCAATCAAAATAAATGAATATTATCTTAATGTAGCGTAGCCTTCATTGCCCTTTTTTTCTTATTCGATGGGTCAGATGACTACTACTTTACTTATAGATCATATTAACCACTGATTTTTCTTTGGATATGTCTTCACTCAATCCTACAATATTCTACGGTATTCGATGATGAGTGTATATCTGAAACTACTAGTCTAAGCTTCCATTTTCATGTCAAATATGAAATGTGGTCATTAGATTATAGTAGTAAATTGTGATAAGTAAATGTGATGATTCACTACAATCATTAAATTAAGATACGTGTGGAACTTGGGTAGACCCCAGAACCTATGATAGGTTAGGTTTTGGATTCTAAGGTATGCAGTGTAGGTTTCAAGTTCCAAAAAATGAGAAACCTATTGTAGATTTCATGTTTTAGTTGAACCTATACGGAATATAAAACTACTCGCCCCTATTTAAAACGGCTCAAAATTTTGACACAAATAAAGGAGAGGCTCTAAAGTTCCTTGCAAGTTGCAACGAAAAAAATATTGGTACTTCTTGAATGTTACATGTGATTAGATAGAAAGTAACATGTCAGCCTTTCTAATTTGAATGAGTGAGATCTGCATGAAATATTCTTCTTTTTGATCTTTTGAATCTTGCAGAGCAAACCTCTCTTTATTTCTTTTACTCTTCTTTTTGTCTTTCGAACTCGGTAGAGATATCTTTGAAAAAAACATCTTCACCAAAAAGGAAACAAAAAAAAATGCTCTTTAAGGCCCTTAAACCAAAGCTTTTAATATTACTCATCAATATTAGATCATAAACCTATTAATTATGCCAATTGAGTCATAAATCTATTGCACTTTTATCAATTAAGTCTCAGACTTTTTAATTGTGTCATTGAGTCCTAAACCTTTTGTAGTTTTTCAATTTGAGTCTATTCGGCTAATTTTTGGTTGAAAGTCATTGACTTAGATGATTTTTAATAATATATTTTATTTTTTTTTTTTGTTTTCCATTACTTTTTTTCTTTTTCTTTTCTCCCCCTCTTCCCTTTGCAATCTCCAAGCAAGGGCCCCATCGCCGGGTCTGGTGAAAGCTAACCATCACCTGCTTAGGTGAGGGCTACCCTTGCCAACCATGCCGCACCATTGCTAACTGCTTGAGTTTTCCTCTCTTTTTGTGTTTTTTTCCTCAAAATCACCAAGTATTTGCATCCTTTGTAGAAATGTTAAAGAAAAATCCACCTCATTGGGGATCTTCTCCAACCAAAGCAGTTCAATCACTCAGGCCGCACCCAGGACATTACGCCCAGACAGGAAGAGCAGAGAAGTAATCGACGGCAGAAATCACCAAGTATTTGCATCCTCTGAAGAAAATGTTAAAGAATCCTCCCCTCATTTATCTTCCTACCTCAATCACTCCATCTTCAATCCTTCCTTGCAAATTCCTTTGAATGTAAGAGAATCCTTCAAGCTAATGCTAGTGACAAGTAGGCACAATTCTCCTAGAAGATGAACAGACGACAAGAGAAGGTCTATGGACACGAGATTGGAAGATTTTCTCAAGCAAGAAACCATTATCATTCCACTTTCAAGCAAATTTTGGCTGTTAAGTACGGAGTTAAGAAGTTCGAGTTCCATTATTGGTCATTATTTAGATGGGATGGGTTTCTTTGTTTCCCAAAATTCTTTAGTAGAAGACAATTTCAACCCTTTCTTTAGTTGTAGATGTTTTAAGTACTTTGAAATTAAGCACATCGTACAAAACATCATACTCACTGATTTTCTGTATAGGCCAAGTCCAGAAGTAGCTTCCATCAACATGTATGTGTCTAGGACAGTTAGTGGCCAAATCAAGACTCATCTGATGTTACCTAAATGGCCAAGCAGAGAATACCCACCTGAAGTTCCAAGATTAGTTCAGGGAAACGTTTCTTTGAAAGCATAAATGATCTTTTGTGGGATATCAGTATAAGGTATTCGGCGGTATGCTAGATTGTGTCTAAGACCTTTGGGATTATATCCCAAGTCCATTCATATATCCTATCACCATTTCACCCGGAGAACAATTTCCTGAAGAGCTCAAGTTGTTTTTCCAATATATATTAAGTCTGCATACAATAGCCATCGATTTTCTATAGCTAAGACGCCTCTCATCATTAATAAGATTATTAAGGGGAATCAGAATACCAAAACCTAGGCGAGCTTCTCTCCTGGTTCAAGCCCTTGGCTACATAGCGGTCAGTCTTTCAAGGATGACTCAAAGCTTGCAGGCCAGATCCCGAGTTACCCACCATTGTCTTTTTCATAGGCCATCCACATTTTTAAGGTCCAGTGGATATCTTCACAAGACAATAGCACAAGTTGGTGTGTCCACGTTTAAACCTCAACCGACCTTTGATGAAAGCTACAGAAACTCTTGAGGCTCGTGTTTGTCAACTCCACAAGAATATCAAGATTTTTAGAGAATCTTATGGCTAATTTTTTTTTAATTAAAAACATCATATTTGTTCCAAAACGATATAGTTTTAGCCTCATGTTTCATGTTTTAGCCACGCCATTGTCACTTAAGAGAGAGAAAATAATAATAAAAAAGGGTCACGTCTGCATTTTCTGTTAGGCAAGTTGGTAACAGAAGGATTTGATTGCAACAACTTGATAAGTTTAGGACTTAATTGCATTTTTTAAGAGTTTTAGGACTTAATTGCACTTTCATGTAAGTTTTAGGACTTCCGGTGCACTTATCTAAAAAAAAATGATGACAAGTTTGCTCATTTGGACAAAGCATCCGAGAAGAAGAGCAAAAAGAAGAAAATTTCAATCAAATCACATTCATTAGCTTAAGAAAGGCTACTTATTGCATTGCTCGAAGTGGACCGACTGGTTCAATAGGTTGAAACCGAAAAATCCGGTCCTATTCCGGTCCGGCTAAACCATATCAACTGTTCTGGTCAGAACCCAATCAAAATGGATTGACTCTTGATCCTAACGATTTATTAAATCGAGATCAAATTGTCTAAAACAATAGAGATGCTTCATTTTAATTAGCTAACAAAAAATGCGATGCCTACGCTCCCAATTAGAGCCTCAGTGATATTATAGTCCCAAGTTCGGACACAGGCGGATAATCGTCGAAACAAGCAGATTACGGTAAGCACGGCGATCTGTAGATTTTGAAAGAGAAAGATGGACATGCCGCTCGAACCGATCGCTTTTCTTTTCTTTACCCGCTATTTGGGGCGATCCATGATGTTCATGATATGTCAAACAATTACCGTTTCTATTCGGCGCGGACCATAAACGGGTTATTACATCACAAACGCATTCGTTCCTTCCAAAAGAAGCAAGTTTTAATGTTTTATCACATAATGTGCGTGGCAGCCCCAATGATGCCCGATCGTTCACGATTGATTGATTGAAGAATAACAAATTCCTCATCGTAAATTTCATAAATTACGGATAAAAAAAATGTCGAGATTGCTAAGTAAAATCCAAACTTTAAAGGTCGATCAAGTCACACATGATATTGTTTCTTCATGAGAAAACCGTCAAAAAAGTCATCAATATATTGCGCTTTGCCAATTCAAACCTGTTCGCGCGATCTGTGATCGGGAATATCTTTCACCGAAATTCGTACTTCGGTTTTTATTTAAAAGGGTTCTGCGGCTCTGTTCTGAATGAGAAAATGGACGAACTGCGTGAATGGGAGAGTGACTGATGACGGCGTGTGGAAATTCGGATGATTTACGGCTACAATACTCCTACTTGCAGAAATTGGTAAGTAGATTACTGGAATCAGAAAATACAGGTAATGAAAATTGCGAGGAAAGCTAAAACTAGGCTGCAAACAACAACGAAAGCTTAGAAACTTCAAGGGAAAATAGAGTTTTTTTTCTGGATGTTCTCTTCTTCCTCCTTCTTCTGGATACTTATTCTTCTTGTGCTCGTAACCGCTCAAGTAGTTATTCTTTAATTTCAAACTTTCGAATTTCGGCGCCATCGCTTATCCTCCGCAATCCTCAAGACTGATCCATGAAAATTGGAACTCACGCTCTTCGTGGCCTATAACCGCTTAAGTAACTTCCCATTTTTGAATACTCCCTTTTCACTCTACAAACCTGTTCGCGCTTATGAATTTTGCTTTGCACTCCCTGACTTTCGGCATGAAACTTTCACGCTGTGTGATATGCCGAGCTCAAGTACAGCATTCCTTCTATTCGGGAATATCCCTTAACCTTCCCGAATGTTGCGCTCATCCCGAACGACAATGCGTCGGCTTGTTATTCTGTATGGCGTTTTCTTCTTGCTTTACTTCGGGATCCTACCCTTCAATTCTCCCGAATGCCGCTTACATCCCGAATGGAAAATGTTGGTTTGTCCTTCGGTGTAACGTTTTCCTCTCATCGTACTTAGGGATCTGTTGATGGTACTCCTTTTCGTACACGTCATCTCCAAGACACCGAATTGGGCAGCAATTTTATGGTGTCAACATATGCCCCCTTTTAAAAGAATTAAAAAGTTTAATTCTTTTAAACTCTCAACATACTCCTCTTTCCCGAACGACGTCTCTTCCTTTTTCTTCTGACATTGTCTTTCTTGTCATCTTAAATACCCATCTTTTCAACTTCTTTCTCCAAACGGCGCATCTCGCGTCGTTTCTCCAAAATTCATTTTCCTTCTTTGCATCAAACGACGCTTTTCTCATCGTTTCATCGACCCTTTTCAGATCAGCTATAAAGCTGTTTGTCCCCACATAATCAAATTTTTGTCCTATTCTCATTACCTTCGTTTCGTTTTCGCGCTCTCGCCTGATCTTTCTCTTCTCCTCCAGAGCATCCTGTTGAAACCCTAACGTCAATCCCTCATTCTCTTCATCAATGGCGTCTCAAGCTTCAAACTTTTTCCATGCAACGGCCCTTGATCGCTTTTCTGACTTCGTGGAATCAGACGATTTGGATGACCGTCACTACTTCTCCCTGCTGAACAATGACGGTACTGATTCCTTCGTCCTGGGTCCTGCTGTTTACAATCACTTTTTACTCCCCAAGATTTTCTCTGATGTTTTCCCTCGACACCTGACTGAGGTTCTTCCTATCCATCATCAACCCATTCAGTTTCATCATTGGGTTTCCCAGCCTACTCGATTTAGGGCTTTTTTCCCTTTTGACCAGTCGTTTTACCAATGGTACTCTCGACTTTCTGCTTCTAAGGCTACACTCTGGGATGAACTCCAGATTCACGATGCCCTTCGCTTTTCCTGTTTTGATTTCCGCCTGAACTTTGAATTAATCGGTGCCCTGTCCAGTTTTTGGTCGTCATCCACAAATTGCTTCTTTTTCCCTTTTGCCCCCATGACTGTAACCCTTCTGGACTTGGCTTGTATTACTGGGCTTAGCCTTTTAGGAGAAGACGTCGCCACCCTTTCCGTAAATGCTCATCCAGAGTTTCGCTTACTCTCAGATTCCGACCTGTCCTACGGGACTTTTCTGAACAAATACTTCAAAAAGGAAGGTGAGGTTACCGAAGAAGAGCACATCGCCTTTCTGCTCTACTGGCTGTGCAAGTTTCTTTTTTGTCACCCTGTTATAAGGGTTTCTAAAGATTTTCTATACATAGCCACTGCTTTAGCCTCCGGAACTAAGTTAGCTTTGGGCAAGACTGCTCTTGCCCTTCTGTATAGGGGTTTATCCCATGCTGCTTCCGTCACTTCCACTGGCATCTTAGGGGTTTTCGGTGGCCCCCTCTGGATTCTGCAAGTCTGGGCTGCTTTTTATTTTCCGTCCTGGTTTTCAGAGTCCCGATTTGGCCAGCCCCTTTCCATCTCTATACCAGATACCCCTGCTTGCCAAGCATTAAGTCGGGAAGTTGCCCCCTTAATACCGAATTTTCTTCCTATTTTCGGTATTTCGTTACTCAGCTTTACTCTGTAGATGCAGAGGCTTTTGATTTTGCCCCTTTTCTTTCTTCCGAATTCCGTCGGTATCTCCCTAGTTTTTCAAATAACCGCAGTGAGTACTGGCAAGTTGTGTTAACTTCCATCGACCTTCCCCTCAAGATTTCGTTCAAAGGTCGACTTATTTCTGGTTTTGAAATTTACTCCCCCCAATATTGCGCTCGGCAATTTGGGCTCACTCAGGGGCCTCCTGTCCCAGCACTCTATACTTTTTCCTTTCCTTCCCTTCCCGAAAAAGTCACTTGCAAATCTTCAGACACCTCTGCCTTTCTCGAGCTTAAAGTCGTAATTCGGAGGATATACCGAAAACTCCCTGTGTTTCGGTATGAACCGAAACCCGGCTATACTACTCCCGAGTTTGTACTCTGGTGGGGTGACCATCGTTCCCGCTTCTTTTCCGAGATTGAGGATCTGGATTCATTCTTGGATCAAAATCTGCGAGTACCAGACCCAACTCCAACAACAGACGCAACACCGAAAGCACTCCCAACACCTGCACCTTCGGGAGATGCAAAGAAAGGTTAATTAACCTCTTTCTTCATTAAGTACGAGTGATGTAGATTCACTTTTTATTTTCCACTTAATCCCGATTACACTTGCAGATGGCAAACGCAAGAGGACGGCTTCACCAAAATCTCCTGCTCCTCGAAAGCTTACTCTGAAACAATCATCACAAAGGACAGGAATTCGCATTTCAGAACCCTCATCTCAGGGTTTAGATCCCGATGCACCACTTCGGCTACTGAAGAAATCAAGGTCAAGTAAAGGTGAGTGATCATATCTTCTCGTACACCAATACTGTAGCTGTTAGGTTTATCATTCCAGAGTTTAATCTCTTGACTGTCAGGTCCTTCGAAGAAAACACCTGCTTCTTCTCCCGCAGAACCTACTGTTGAAGTTCCAGTCTTCACAGCTTCGACCCCTGCTCATCCGCCTTTGATCGAGCTTGATCCAATAACGCCTGAAGTCACTCATCCTGACTCTCCAATAACGGTGACGACATCAGACAGGCTCGCAATTACACTTCCAGGCTTCATCCCAGAAGAACCCGTTCCTCACAAGGAGTTTACTTTGCCCGAAGAAGTACTTTCGCTTGGTATGTACTTCTTAATCAACTTCTTTTGTTATTAAAATACTTCATCCCTAACTCCTGTTAGGATTCCCGATTTCAGTGATTTCTCTTCCGACCCCTCCAACTGAAGCTGATTCTAATGTGCATCAACCTGCTGATTCGACCTCTACTCCCGAAGCAAATGTTTCTGCTCGTACTTCAGGTGTGTGGATTTTTACTCTACCATTCCCCATAGAGACTCAACTGGTGGCTAACTAATTTTCCTGAATTGCAGGACTTCGTTCCTCGAAAACGCCGACTTTCCCTCTGGAGTCAATTCCCACAAGCTCACCTCCTCTTTTGACACAGCCCATATCATCCCCTAGGGAATCTGACATACCATCCTCGTCAACGATCGCTGATCCAACGCCAAAAGAGATTTCCCTGTTGTCTGAACAAGAAAAAGATGCCTTCAAACGAATTCAACAACTCAAAGCAAAGGAAGTCGCTCCAGTTCAATTGAAGGACTTTTTGTCGACAACTTCTCCTGTTCCTCCCCAGGTTGCCAGAGCTAATTGGCGGGAATTTTTAAACCTTTTGGAACCTGGCTATGGGAAGCTGATCGTGGATTCTAAAAGAGAGAAGCGAGCCAAAGCTCTTGCCCAGGAAATTTTTTCAGGGAATCCTTCTTACATGCCTTTGGCTGAGCTTCAAAACGTCTGCACTGAATTCCAGATCAGTTTTGTTGGAGCAGTAGACACGGTAAGGGTCAATATGCACACCTTACCTTACTTTCTTCCCATGGAGCAGCGACAATTAGCCATTCAAGACGAATTACGAAAACAGATGGATTATGCACTCCTATCCTTCACCTCTTACACCGCCGTGGACCAAGAAGTTGGGGCTCTCAAGAGGAAGAAGGCAGATCTGGAAGCAGCTCTCAAGGTAGTTGACAACCAGATCCGTCTTCGGGAGGCTGAACGAAGTGAGCTTTGTGCTTCTTGCCGGCAAGACCTCGAGAAATACACAGCATTGACGAAGGAATATGACTCCAGCAAGCGTAAGAATTCGGGTGCAGAGGAGCAGAGGAAGAAGATGATGGAGGAAAATTTCAACCTTGAGATTAAATTGCAAAACTTTGTAAGAACGGCCAAGCAATTGTTAGCTAGGGCCGGATGGTAGTTTTGCTGTTGAGTTCCATTTTCCCGAATGAACCCTATGACATTCCTAATCTTATGTGTGCTCCGCGTGCTCCGCTCAGAATACTGGATTTTTGGTATTTCACTAAGTTCCCTGCACCGTAACTTCTTGATAACTTGACTTCGGGAAGATGACATAAAGGATCAAATCCCTTTCCCGAAAGTTTTCTCCACCTTACCCTTCTTACAACTCAGAGTCAAGAAGATAACACTGGTAACAGGCACTGAGACCCTTACATTCCTCTGTAATCGGGATTCAGGGGAAACAGCTCAACATCAACAAGTAGAATCCCCGAACGTGCTCCAACTGGCAGAGTAAATTAATTTTGGTAAACGAACCTCTCGTATGCTCAATACCAAACCAAAACCTTTTCCCGAAGACCACTCAACTTAAGTCTCGGATAACTTGAACTTTGGAAATTTACCCTGTTGATAACTGAATATTCTCCGCACGATCCCACATCTCCATGCTGTCTAACCTATTTTCAAAAATCCTCCCCACGTTCTGATAACCACCACCTTATCCTCTGTGTATATTTTAAACTCATATCTTTTCCGAGGATACTTCGGCCTGATTTCCCTTTATAAACCTTGCTTTCGTCTTCTTTTTTCTCAAGAACACCTTGGTTCAATCATCAACCAGACCCTCTGCTCATCATGTCTTCAAGCGAGCATCATTCAGCTCTTAGAGGTATTTATTATTATTTTTTTTAAAAAAACAACAATTCCTCTGCATTCTGACATACTTTGCTATTTATTCTATTTTCTTCAATTTGACTCTCAGACCCACCTGTTAGTCATAACCCTGACGACGACCGTGATACTTGGGAGCGACTTTACGAACTTTTCTCCCGTGGTTATCGCACCCTGTTGGGGACCCCTGAATTGGAAGCAGAAGTGACCAGGCTGTCAAATTCATTGCGATCCAAACTATTCCTGTTTGCTGATCCTTTTTTCCTTGATTTGACATGGGAACTGTTCTCTCTCTTCCCTCCAGCTTGTTCACCGTCCGTCAGATCATCGAGAAAATTCACAACCTCAGTTCGGTTGCTCAGACAGCTAACACCCTTGAAGCTCGTATAGTCAATGAATCACAACAGTTATGTATCTTGAGGGAAGAACATGACAAGGCTGACCAAATCAGTTCTCAACTTCATTCGGATGTAGATGCTGCAGCTAATATTCGGGATTTCCTCTCGGGACTTATACTTGAGCAAGGAGAATCTCCGATGCTGAAGAATCAATTAACGCAAGCTGAGCATCTGGCTGACCACATATTTGATCTATACGAGAACACAATCAAGAGATGGATGACCTTGCTGAGATAATTCAAACCAAAACACACCGACTGGCTGACTTGGAAGTACAACGAGCCAAACTTGGGCAAGACTTGTGTTTTTATGCTCATCTCTTAGCCGATCTTCACGCTTCGGAAACGGATTTGAAAGTCCTAGTGGCTAAGATTGGAGCATATTTCCGTTCATGTAATTGCACTCATATCATTGCTGTATCCCAAATCGAAGGATGATATTTCTTCTCCATTGATT
>JAGVVM010001041.1:0-35373 GCA_019149425.1 Psidium friedrichsthalianum | reverse complement strand
AACTAGGAGAGAATGGTTCCAAGTTTTGTACTAGTTCCACCTAGAACCTAAAACCCACCGGTCAAAGCAAGTTCCTTTTTTTGAAACCTAGAACCTACTCCGTCATAGGTTCTAAGGCGTTCCCATATTCCACCTCTACTTTTCAATTAACTATTGCAGTGAATTATCATATTTAATGACCATCACTTTTCCGACCAAACAAAAAAAAAAGACCATCACTTGCTACTACAATCCATGGACCACAACTCATATTTAGACAAAAGAATAAATACAAAACGCTAATAAAGTAAAAGTTTCAATGATAAATATAGCCGAAAATGAAATATCAAATTAGTGGTTCCATATTACCCAGTCATTATCATACGCCATTGAATACTGCATGATTGCACGAAAATATATAACAAAAAAAATGCAAAAACTTGTTACAAGTTTTGATGGAACTTGAAAAAAACATACTTATCAATACAGGTTCTCCAATTTTTGAAACTTAGAACTCACCATGCATACCTTGAAACTTAAAAATATATAGATTCCCCATCACTCCAGTTCTATATTCTATCATGGAACAATGCTTAACCCTATGTCTAATGTGATGTTGTTACCCGCCTTGTTTTGTCTGTTCTTTATAATGCCTCGATTGCATGTAATTTACGTCATATTTGTGTACTAGTACAAAATATCATCTATATGCAAAAGGAACTTCTTTAATACAAAAAACTTGCGATTAGAGAAAGAAATAATCTAGAGAGAGGTGAGGGATAAGGGAAATTATTAGCTACCAAAATGAGGAGGGGGGACAAGAAAAGCACCCTTTACAAAGAATACCCGTACAAATTAGAGTTCCTATGTGTCAATAATAGGGACAACCCTAAGAGAAGACATCGTAAATAATATCTATTTAAATGGATGTTTATTCGCAATTCCCATTGAACCACGTCGAATAAAATTTTCGAATAGATTAGAAAAATTACTGTCGATTTGGCAGATATTTTATATAACTTGCCAGGCATGATTTGTCGCATAGCAGGCACTTCGACAGCAAATGAGATAACGACAATCGAATTATTCTATCCCATTCACGTTCCAAATCGGTGAGTGAGTGCACCCGAATCGTGGAGTTCCTCGAAAATCATCATTTTGTCTCGTCACGCAAAAGAAGGCATTGGTTCTCGAATCGTGGCGGAGTTGACATTGCTGTTTCTTAGGAGAAGATTGCGGGATCGTTGGGGAAATAAATGAGGAAGACCATGGGCAAAATTATTGAAAACATCTTAAATTTATTATACTTTTATCAATTTAATAATAAATTTTAAATCTTTTTAAATTTTATTAATTAATTCAATCTCGTCAATTTTGGCCGGAAATGCTTGTGTATCGGCTTTTCTCAACATAATCGATGCAGACGTGGATAATTTTTTAAAATTATTTAATTATTTAATTTCCTTTTCTTTCTTTTTTTTTTCTTTAATATGGTCAGCCAGGGTTGTCAGGCCCTCGTCGGCCACTAGGCCAGGCCATCGCGGCCGTGCGCGAGGCTAGCCTCACCTAGATCTAGGCCAGGCAGCCTCGCTCACTATTAACAGCCCCTTGCTAGCCACATTGAAAAAAGAAAAGAAAATAAAAAAGTAATAAATAAATATACAATTTAAAAATAAAAAAATTAAAATAATTTTTCATGTCAGTGTTGACCGAGTCTTGTAGAACGGCCATCATCCATTTTAGTAGTTTTTGGCTAAAATTAACTGGATAAACTCAATTGACAAAACATGAAAATGCTTAGAAATCAATTGACACAATTAAAAGGTTTATAACTGAATTCGTAAAAGTGCAATATTTTAAAAAAATTTTGGACAATTTTTTCAAGAAAAAGTGAAAGCACGTGCCTTGATAGTTGATACATGAATATGAAATCGTCAACTGTTGTTGGGTTTTGGTTTGAAAAAACGAAGAAAAAAAAAAAAACTGTTGTTGGGTTGGGTGGTCGACGCGCTGTGCGAGGATCTTACTGTCTAGCACGACCATAGCGTTCGAATCCAACAATAACTATTCAAAATTCTTTGGTTAGGTTCTTGAATTCGCGTGCAAATCGGAACTTTCAATTTTCTAGAAACCCTAGATTTGGCAGGTAAAATTTTGGACCTTTGACTCGACAACGGTATTTTTTACTAGAGGAACGATAATCCAACCGAAATAAACAGGTCCTGATTGCCTTAATTACCTAAGTTTGTTCGTCCCTAAGTTTATCCTCACGTTCGGATGCGAGCATCCTTTAAGTTTGAGTCGACGCATAAATTTAGGAGATGGGTTTTTCTCAAAAACTAAAATTCCTATAAAAAAATTTAAAGTATTTCAAACAAGCTTCGCTTGTTTTGTGAAAAATGAAAATTTTCCGGACAATGTTTTTCGGAAAGAACTTCCCGAAAAATGACAATATTTTTCGGTATACAACTGAAACTTGTAGATGAATTGAAAAATATTTTCCATTGTTTGGCATAGAAAATAGGATCTGAATTTTCCTTCGTGTACTCCTTTCAATAATTTTTTATTTTATTCATTTATATTATATTATATTATATTTTTTATGTTCTGAAACTTTGAATTTTTTTTTCTCCTTTCTCTTTTTTTTTTGTTCCCTTCTTCTTCGATCAGTCACCGTCGCGGTGGTTGGTGACCGGCAGAGAAGAAAGAAAAGAAAAAATAAAAGAGAAAAGAAAAATTGAAAAATTAAAAGGAATGCGAAGGAGTGGGAGGAGAAAAAAGCTAGGGAAAATGTCTTCCTCTTCTAAAAAAGAGAGAATCATTTTCTCCATTTTTGAATGTGATTTTCCGTAAGGAGAAAATGTATTACTTGATTTATTTATTTTTCGTAAATCGAACGCCGAAAATTTCAGAAATTATTTTTTTAGAAATTATTCTTCGTGAGACGAACCTAAATTAATGAACCTAAATTAATGGATTTACACCATTCGTAACTACATAGTTTGCTGGAATCGATGCATCGAATTTGATCTTGAATTTCTGTTCACTTTTTTGTCATTTACCACCCATCGGTCTTGACCTAATTCAAGGTCTTGCACATGTGTAGGAATCTAGAAAGACGATGGTTCGTGGATAATTTCAGAGCACAAGTAATGCACGGTCTCTTCTCTAGCTTACAGCCCGAGCCACCCCCATTCCGCGAAATGAGTGGCCCTCGCTCCTTTACGTCCTTCGCCTTTTCCTTTTCGCTTTGGTTGAAACGTCAACTTTCCTGCTAACCCCCATATCTGTAGAGTCCTTATCAAACTCAACCCTACAATGAAATTATTTACACGAGCAAATAATGTTTGTGTGCACCGGAAATAATTATCCAAAAAGTCTTAAACATGTTACAAAGCGGGTCGGTTCTCAACCTTCTAATTGTATCGCTTTAGCCCTGGACCCAATTTTTTAGTCCTAAATCTTTCAATTAAGTAAATTCAATTCTAAATCTTTTAAAGTTTTTACCAATTTAATCATAAATATATTATTTGAATAATTGTGTGTGAGACAAATACGATTTGACTAAATTGACAAAATATTTAAATCGATCGTCAAAATATTTATAAAATTGGCACAATTGAAATGTTTATGACCGAATGGCCTCCATAACAAGGTTTAGAATTTTTTGGACAATTTTTCCGTTGTTGCCATCATCCACGTATCTACCAATGACTCAATCTACGTGCCTAAAGTTAGCTCTTTGCATTTTTTTTTTGGCCCAAATGCTATATACATCTAGTTATATCAGTGCAAATAGTGTTCATTATATTCAAAGTATTATATGCAGTATAAGAATTCAGTTATGCGGTATAATAATTTGACTTGTTGCTCATAAGTGCATCTTTGTTTAAGCTATAACCAAAGAATAAAAGGAATAAGATTGTCTCAGTAGAGAATACTGCTGTGCTGGGGCACATTGGAGGGAATATCTAGTGCTAAAATAACGAAGCATACCAGCTATAAATTGACTAGCTAGGGTAGACCCTTTCTTAAAGTAACGTGTAGATGGAAAAACAATGAAAAAGACAGGACTGATGAGGACATTATTAAAAATCTTTGAGAGCATAATTGTGTTCGTAATTCAAAGCATTGAAAAATGTAAGAAAGCCTCAAGAGTATTAGTCACAACGAGCGCTACATCGGCGGTTGATTAAAAAATTATCAGAAAATTCCCTAAGCTTATTACACTTGTGCCAATTTAGCCCTAAAACCTTTCAATTTGACTAATTTAGACCTAAAGCTTTTGATGATATGCTAATTTAGTCTTAAACCTTTCAATTGTGCCAATTTAATTTTAAACATTTTGCCAATTTGCCAATTTAGTCTTTCTGATCAATTTTGCTTGGAAAAAAAAATGACGCGACATTCTTGTTAGTGCTGGATGTCTTACATGGCACGACCGACGTTAACGTGGATAACTCTTGCAAAGTTTTACTTTTTTAGTTATTCTGATTTTTTTTATATTTTTTTAATCTTCGTCTTTGTTTTCTTTTCCTTTTTTTCTCCTCAATTCTTGGTCAGCAAGGTCGCCGGTCACAAGCGAAGGTCTGGCTAACCTTACTTGGTCTGGATGAGGGCACCAAAAAAAAAGAAAAGAAAATGCAGAAATGAGATTTTTTTTTTCAAAATTGCAAAAATAGTCCACGCTAGCGTTGGTGGTGCCATGTAGAATAACCGGCACTGACTAGACCACCACATTTAGTGTTTTATTGCCAAAATTGAACGGAAGAACTGAATTGGCAAATCGTTAAAATGTTTAAGACTAAATCGACACACTTGAAAGTGCTAGATTGAACTGGGTACAAGTGCAATATATTTATGACTTTTTTGGTAATTTCTCGGATGACAGACTGATGTTTGTTATGTTGGTGTCATGATCAGATGACCAAATTAGTATTTTGATTAGTCTAAGTATGAAGCATAGACCGAGCGATTTGCTTAACTTTGCTGTTTAAGATCCTGACCTGCACTCGCATTCTTGTGCAATGTGCGCCTTAGCCTTACAAGTGCACTTAATGTACGCCTCTCCCTCCCTCCCTTCACCTCAGCTACGGCCGCTGCCGTGCCTTGCGCCGCGTCTCGTGGTGGCTTGGTCGACTGGCATTGCATGTTGCTCCCTTTGCCTTGTCCCGTCTCAATATTCGCAGGCGGCAGGACTGTGATGCGATGATCGGTGGGGGTCCCTGGCTCAGACAAAGTTTTGTAGCGACGGGGGCAGCGTGGGTAGTGTGCAGAACACAGTGAAGGATAAGCTTTGGGACTCCCACACTCCGTCGTTGCAATATGTCGACCTGCGCAAACTGCAAAGGGTAGATTGATGATGTAACTTTGCCTCCTAAAATTAGAGGATGCCATTCTCGATCAAGTTAATGAACTTGCTCGCTCACAAAAACAACACCAAGAAAAACTAAGTGCAAGGTTAAACTCAAAACTTAGGACTAAAACTACTTCAGGAGTTGAGCTAGTTGAAGTCTGCTCGAACTCGAGTACTCTTCTTGATGAGCCCATTTAATCGTACGTCGTGACGGTACAAGGCAGACTTTCTCGTCATAAGAAATGATGTCATGAATCGGACCGATCGACTTAACTCTTTATTAAATTCAAAAGGTTGACAGCTCTTGTAATATGAGGATGTTTTTCCCGTAATTATTTCCACTGTTGTAGTGTTTCTTTAAGAAGCGTAATATTTTGTAATACCTCCATATAGTGCAAATTATCTCAGCAAATTGCACATTGAGATGAACAATAAAAATCTTTCTTCTTTTTACTACTTAACTCACGTACCAAGCATCTCCGCATAAAAATCCCTACGCATATTTCGAAATTCCAAACGGAAAAAAAACTCATGAGAGCAAGAAATGTCTGCCCACGGTTGGAGTGCCCAGAGACTTCTCTTTATGGCCAAGGTTTGTCTCTGAACGTGGAGGGATATGAGAGGTACAAAACAATCGACTACCCGAACCGCGTTGAATCGGCCGGTTCTAGATAGTCTTAGGTTCCAATAACGGAGAACTAATGAGTACCGGTTCGATTTTTAATTTTAGGTGTGGAATCGTTTACCCGGACTACTCCAATCGGATTGAGATATATATATATATATATATATATATATATATATATAAAATATCTAAAAGTTAAATATTTATGTTTTAAAAACACTACCTATCTAGGAATCGGACCGGACCAGTGGTCTGGTTCTTTGGTGGGCTCAAGCATCCGTGGGAGGTTCTCAGTTCTCATTTTGTCGAGCCGGCCCTTGATGAATGTGCCCAAACGCAAATAACTAAAAGCTAAATTCACGGATGAAGCGAATGAGCAACGAGTTCAGAATATTAATTCACTTCCCGAATATCTCCTAACAGAACTTCAAGACAGAAATCCGCATGAATTGCTTCAATTCTGCGTCTTTCTTCTTAGTTATAATCATCACTTGACCCTAGTTAATTACCAAAAAACACGTGCGCTATGCAAGTACATAATTTACACATGCATGCGGAAAATGGAAAATCTTATATGTGTACACAATCAAGAACATCGCCATCCACATGATCTAAGTGATCACTCCCCACTAGACAACAGTCCAAGGTTACTTAAACGATTAATATTACGTACACTCTGAGAGACCGTCGGTTTCAGAAACTCAAATTATTCTCGCAAAACGAAGCGTTCTAATCTATAGGATCCAGTCTTCGACATCGTGTAGGATCGAAGCGAGAGATCCCAAACCCGAGCTCACCTCAGCGAGGTCGGCGATCCATTTATCCATCTCCAATCCTTCACTCAACCAGTTATACGTCTGTCCTGGGGAAGCACCTCCAGCATTGTTGTCCTTGCTCATTCCCTCGTTCTCAACTGTGTTCATCACTGGAGAAATATTTTCAAACTCATTGAACCTAAAATCAGAACCATCAAGAATCTCCCGGAGGTGCAGCTCCATGGTGGTGCAGTCCACCATGAGCGGCTCCAAGTTTGTTTCTTCCCTAGACATGGAAGTCGGTGATGAGACGTTGCTGGATTCGCATTCAAACAGTTGCCCGCTCTTTGCCGTCTCGCAATTTGCCGGTGGTGGTGCCGGGGCAATGATTCCTGTGTTGCAGAGCGCAGAGTCTCCGATGAGCACCAGGTTCTGAGTGTCCTGCATCACTGCAGAGGAGGTGATCGGTTTGGTCCTCTCCGTTTTGGATGGGTTTGGCTTCTTCCCTCCATGTTCCTTCTTGGCTAATTTGGAGTTCCAGTAGTTTTTGATGTCACTGTCTGTTCGCCCTGGAAGTCTTCCCGCAATGAGAGTCCATCTACACAGAAAATTAGCTTTAATCATTATTTATTCAGTAAAAAGGGTCCTTAATTAGCCCTACACATGAAGATGATATGTCATGCACATGCATGCATGAACATACATGCAACAAGCCAATGCTTCACAAATCCCTTACTAGTCAAATAAACTGTAATAAAAGAAAAAGGGAATTTCTAGCTTCTGTAAATATGAAAAATTGACTGAATAAACAACCTGTTGCCCAAGAGTTTGTGAAGCCTGATGATGAGGTCTTCTTCATCGCTGGTGATGTTGCCTCTCTTGATGTCAGGCCTCAGGTAATTCAACCACCTCAGCCTGCAACTTTTCCGACATCTCTTCAGACCTGCCCGGAAGAAGACGATGACCCAACAGAAGATCAATCAATCAGGCACCGCCATCATCCAACAAAACCCTAGACACTGCCTCTCCTCTTTCTCAGAAACTCTAAGGAGAAACAAAATCCCAAAAAAAAGACAAAAAAGAAACACGCTTAACCGAAGATGAGGACTCGTATTGAGACTCACCTGCTTTTTTGGGAATGCTCCCCCACTTCCCCTCTCCGTGAAGCTTGATGTAGTCTGTGAGAATCTTGTCTTCGTGAGCAGTCCAAGCCCCTCTGTTCAACCCTTCCTCTTTTGAGCAGCATGGACTCCTTCCCATTGCTGCAACTCTCTCTCTCTGTTCTGTGTTTTTGTGAGAGTTTGTGATCGCTCGTCCCTCCGTTTTGTGGCAACTCCTCCCCTCCTATTTCATGGGGAGTTCCAACTGGGTTCTTTATAGATGCTTCTCTCTCTCTCGCGCTCGCTCGCTGTCTAGTCAAACTCAATAATATTTGTATATACAAAAAAGCAGAAAAAATTCTGGATCAGATCCCCATTCAGATCCGATAAACCAATTAGAATCGGCCTGTTTCGTGTTTCGTAATATCATAAACATTATATGAAACCCGAGGTGGCAATATGGGTCACCAACCCATTTTTTAACTCATTTATAGTGGGCCAGGTTGAATATGGGCATTTAGATTTTAAAGACAGGTCAAAAATGGGTTTGAAACATTAAAGCTATCTTTATATGGGTCTAATAACCCATATTCAACCCATTCAAGGTATTCACTTTAACCCAAATATGACTCTCTGAAATGAACTCTGACGAGACTTTGTGAAGCTCCGGGCAAGAGACTCCGGTTGCCGATGCTCGTTTCTCGAGAACCGCCATCGTCCCCATCCCTCGTTGCTCGCACATCATCCCCGTTGCTCGTCGCTCACATCGTCACGTTTCCTAATCGCTCATAGGCCTCCAGATCAGCGAAGATGGAGGTTCCCGTCCTCCCATTTGAGGTCGAGGACCTCCGCCGGCTTCAAATACAACGCCGAGGACCTCCACCTGCTTCGGCTGTGGCGTTGAACTTGGTTTTCCGAGAGTCCTTGAACTCAGGTTGAAAAAGGCGACGGCCTGAGGAGGATGGCAGGGCGATAATTGTGGTCTTGGCGTGACAGAGTGACCAAGACTATGCGGAGGAGTGCATATGCTAGTTGAGGAACAAGACGACACTCTGCAACAGCCAAGCCGTGGAATAGCTGTGTTCTTCTGTTTGAAAATTCCTTTTTTATTTTCATTTATTCTAATTTTTTTTTTAAATTTTATGTTTTTGTTTAGTATTTTGAATTTCCTTTTGCCACTTAAGCGCATGGGACTAACAAAAAAGTCATTTCGACAAAAAAACAAAAATTTGCAAATTGATTAGACTAGAGAAATTTGTGTTCATACTTGAGCGTCGAACTCATGAGGTCTTGTTCAAGCAACATGTGGTCCGGCAGCCATAATTTAGTAGTGGTGACAGCTTACTTGTGATCAGCGAGAGTCGGTCGGCCATTGCTAAACTTAGATAATAAAAAAAATGAGAAAAAATGAACAAAAAAGAAACAACGTATAAATCTATAGAAAGGCATATATTTTTTAAAACTTACTAAAAATATCAACTAAAATTGCATTGCATGAATGTTTTTTGAAAACGTAATTTTTTTTTAAAAAAAGGGAAATTTTTTTTCCTATATTGAGTTAAATTTGAAAATGGTTTTAGTAATACGGGCCAAGTATGAGTTGGGTATGGGTCGTTAATTTATACTATATGAAAATTGGTCAGAATTGATTCAATTGATCAATATGGGTCAGATCATACTCGATCCGATCCAAAGTCGATCTAATCCACCTGTTTGACACCTTCATATGAAACTATCCTTTTTTTCCTTCACTTTACGAAAGCATATAAGAAAAGAAACAACTTCCACGGGTGCTTGAGCTGTATTTGCATGCTGAGTTCTCATGAAAACAGATTTATTCTCTTTTGCATCTAATTAGATTCCACTATCGTGACATGCCCCACGTACCCCTCCCATTAACCACGTGACAGTCAGAAACCCTAGTGCTGCGTTCGGGGGCACTCCGATCACGGTTTCGGGCACGTTTCCCCCTTATGAATATGAATATGTTGTTATTCTATGCTCGACCGGGTCCATCAAGAGCGTCCTAGTTTATGTTCGCGCCGGGAAAATGCAATGAAAAAAAAATTAGCAGGCGCTGCATTTAATCATGCGTCTTCTTTCCTTATTTTTTGGGTAGTGGAGCACCGGTCCTGACTCCGTTTTCAGTTTAGGAAGGCGGGTCCTTCTCCATTAGGATATCAAACGACGTCGGGTCAAGATTTTTGGATATTAGCAAGAAGCCTGAGGCGAAACGATGACGATGATTCAAACTTTGTCCTCTGAATAATAACGGTGGTAATTAATTAATTTTTTTGGGTCAAAATGGTGGTAATTAATTGGCACCATTTTGTGTCAAAAAAATTGTTAATTACCACCGTTATTATTCAGAGGACAAAGTTTGAATCATCGTCATCGTTTCGCCTCAGGCTTCTTGCTATATCCAAAAATCTTGACCCGACGTTATTGATATATATAATGGAGAAGGACCCGCCTTATATATAACTGAAAACGGAGTCAGGACTGTGAATCCACTACCCAAAAAACAAAGAAAGAAGACGCATGATTAAATGCAGCGCCCGTTAATGGGCGGATCATTGCATTTTCCCGGCGCGAACATAAACTAGGACGCTCTTGATGGACCCGGTCGAGCATAAATAACAAATATTCATATTCATAAGAGGGAAACGTGTCCCGAAACCGCGATCGGAGTGCCCCGAACGCAGCACTAGGGTTTCTGACTGTCACGTGGTTAATGGGAGGGGTATAAGCGGGCATGTCACGATAGTGGAATCTAATTAGATGCAAAAGAGAATAAATCTTTTTCATGAGAACTCAGCTGCAAATACAGTCAAGCACCCGTGGAAGTTGTTTCTTTTCTTATATGTATTCGTAAAGTGAAGGAAAAAAAAGGTAGTTTCATATGGAGGTGTCAAACAGGAAATTTAGATCAAAAATCGGATCGATTATGATCTGACCCATATTGATTAATTGAATCAATTCTGACTTATTTTCATATAGTATAAAGAAACGCCCATACCCAACTCATACTTGACCCGTATTACTAAAAACATTTTCAAATTTAACTCAATATAGGAAAAAAAATTTCCCTTTTTAAAAAAATTACGTTTTCAGGAAAACATTCATGCAATGCAATTTTAGTTGATATTTTTAGAGTTTAAAAATATATGCCTTTTCTATAGATTTATACGTTGTTTCTTTTTTGTTCATTTTTCTCATGAAGAGAACGAGATCTAAGTTTAGGGATGCCGACCGACTCTCGCTGACCACACTAGTAAGCTGTCACCACTACTAAATTATGGCTGCCGGACCACATGTTGCTTGAACAAGACCTCATGAGTTCGACGCTCAAGTATGAACACAAATTTCTCTAGTCTAATCATTTGCAAATTTTTGTTTTTTTGTCGAAATGACTTTTTTGTTAGTCCCATGCGCTAAGTGGCAAAAGGAAATTCAAATACTAAACAAAAACATAAAATTTAAAAAAAAATTTAGAATAAATGAAAATAAAAAAGGAATTTTCAAACAGAAGAACACAGCTATTCCACGGCTTGGCTGTTGCAGAGTGTCGTCTTGTTCCTCAACTAGCATATGCACTCCTCCGCATAGTCTTGGTCACTCTGTCACGCCAAGACCACAATTATCGCCCTGCCATCCTCCTCAGGCCGTCGCCTTTTTCAACCTGAGTTCAAGGACTCTCGGAAAACCAAGTTCAACGCCACAGCCGAAGCAGGTGGAGGTCCTCGGCGTTGTATTTGAAGCCGGCGGAGGTCCTCGACCTCAAATGGGAGGACGGGAACCTCCATCTTCGCTGATCTGGAGGCCTATGAGCGATTAGGAAACGTGACGATGTGAGCGACGAGCAACGGGGATGATGTGCGAGCAACGAGGGATGGGGACGATGGCGGTTCTCGAGAAACGAGCATCGCAACCGGAGTCTCTTGCCCGGAGCTTCACAAAGTCTCGTCAGAGTTCATTTCAGAGAGTCATATTTGGGTTAAAGTGAATACCTTGAATGGGTTGAATATGGGTTATTAGACCCATATAAAGATAGCTTTAATGTTTCAAACCCATTTTTGACCTGTCTTTAAAATCTAAATGCCCATATTCAACCTGACCCACTATAAATGAGTTAAAAATGGGTTGGTGACCCATATTGCCACCTCGGGTTTCATATAATGTTTATGATATTACGAAACACGAAACAGGCCGATTCTAATTGGTTTATCGGATCTGAATGGGGATCTGATCCAGAATTTTTTCTTCTTTTTGTATATACAAATATTATTGAGTTTGACTAGACAGCGAGCGAGCGCGAGAGAGAGAGAAGCATCTATAAAGAACCCAGTTGGAACTCCCCATGAAATAGGAGGGGAGGAGTTGCCAAAAACGGAGGGACGAGCGATCACAAACTCTCACAAAACACAGAACAGAGAGAGAGAGTTGCAGCAATGGGAAGGAGTCCATGCTGCTCAAAAGAGGAAGGGTTGAACAGAGGGGCTTGGACTGCTCACGAAGACAAGATTCTCACAGACTACATCAAGCTTCACGGAGAGGGGAAGTGGGGGAGCATTCCCAAAAAAGCAGGTGAGTCTCAATACGAGTCCTCATCTTCGGTTAAGCGTGTTTCTTTTTTGTCTTTTTTTTGGGATTTTGTTTTCTCCTTAGAGTTTCTGAGAAAGAGGAGAGGCAGTGTCTAGGGTTTTGTTGGATGATGGCGGTGCCTGATTGATTGATCTTCTGTTGGGTCATCGTCTTCTTCCGGGCAGGTCTGAAGAGATGTCGGAAAAGTTGCAGGCTGAGGTGGTTGAATTACCTGAGGCCTGACATCAAGAGAGGCAACATCACCAGCGATGAAGAAGACCTCATCATCAGGCTTCACAAACTCTTGGGCAACAGGTTGTTTATTCAGTCAATTTTCATATTTACAGAAGCTAGAAATTCCCTTTTTCTTTTATTACAGTTTATTTGACTAGTAAGGGATTTGTGAAGCATTGCTTGTTGCATGTATGTTCATGCATGCATGTGCATGACATATCATCTTCATGTGTAGGGCCAATTAAGGACCCTTTTTACTGAATAAATAATGATTAAAGCTAATTTTCTGTGTAGATGGACTCTCATTGCGGGAAGACTTCCAGGGCGAACAGACAGTGACATCAAAAACTACTGGAACTCCAAATTAGCCAAGAAGGAACATGGAGGGAAGAAGCCAAACCCATCCAAAACGGAGAGGACCAAACCGATCACCTCCTCTGCAGTGATGCAGGACACTCAGAACCTGGTGCTCATCGGAGACTCTGCGCTCTGCAACACAGGAATCATTGCCCGGCACCACCACCGGCAAATGCGAGACGGCAAAGAGCGGGCAACTGTTTGAATGCGAATCCAGCAACGTCTCATCACCGACTTCCATGTCTAGGAAGAAACAAACTTGGAGCCGCTCATGGTGGACTGCACCACCATGGAGCTGCACCTCCGGGAGATTCTTGATGGTTCTGATTTTAGGTTCAATGAGTTTGAAAATATTTCTCCAGTGATGAACACAGTTGAGAACGAGGGAATGAGCAAGGACAACAATGCTGGAGGTGCTTCCCCAGGACAGACGTATAACTGGTTGAGTGAAGGATTGGAGATGGATAAATGGATCGCCGACCTCGCTGAGGTGAGCTCGGGTTTGGGATCTCTCGCTTCGATCCTACACGATGTCGAAGACTGGATCCTATAGATTAGAACGCTTCGTTTTTGCGAGAATAATTTGAGTTTCTGAAACCGACGGTCTCTCAGAGTGTACGTAATATTAATCGTTTAAGTAACCTTGGACTGTTGTCTAGTGGGGAGTGATCACTTAGATCATGTGGATGGCGATGTTCTTGATTGTGTACACATATAAGATTTTCCATTTACCGCATGCATGTGTAAATTATGTACTTGCATAGCGCACGTGTTTTTTGGTAATTAACTAGGGTCAAGTGATGATTATAACTAAGAAGAAAGACGCAGAATTGAAGCAATTCATGCGGATTTCTGTCTTGAAGTTCTGTTAGGAGATATTCGGGAAGTGAATTAATATTCTGAACTCGGTTGCTCATTCGCTTCATCCGTGAATTTAGCTTTTAGTTATTTGCGTTTGGGCACATTCATCAAGGGCCGGCTCGACAAAATGAGAACTGAGAACCTCCCACGGATGCTTGAGCCCACCAAAGAACCAGACCACTGGTCCGGTCCGATTCCTAGATAGGTAGTGTTTTTAAAACATAAATATTTAACTTTTAGATATATATATATATATATATATATATATATATATATATCTCAATCCGATTGGAGTAGTCCGGGTAAACGATTCCACACCTAAAATTAAAAATCGAACCGGTACTCATTAGTTCTCCGTTATTGGAACCTAAGACTATCTAGAACCGGCCGATTCAACGCGGTTCGGGTAGTCGATTGTTTTGTACCTCTCATATCCCTCCACGTTCAGAGACAAACCTTGGCCATAAAGAGAAGTCTCTGGGCACTCCAACCGTGGGCAGACATTTCTTGCTCTCATGAGTTTTTTTTCCGTTTGGAATTTCGAAATATGCGTAGGGATTTTTATGCGGAGATGCTTGGTACGTGAGTTAAGTAGTAAAAAGAAGAAAGATTTTTATTGTTCATCTCAATGTGCAATTTGCTGAGATAATTTTCACTATATGGAGGTATTACAAAATATTACGCTTCTTAAAGAAACAGTACAACAGTGGAAATAATTACGGGAAAAACATATCCTCATATTACAAGAGCTGTCAACCTTTTGAATTTAATAAAGAGTTAAGTCGATCGGTCCGATTCATGACATCATTTCTTATGACGAGAAAGTCTGCCTTGTACCGTCACGACGTACGATTAAATGGGCTCATCAAGAAGAGTACTCGAGTTCGAGCAGACTTCAACTAGCTCAACTCCTGAAGTAGTTTTAGTCCTAAGTTTTGAGTTTAACCTTGCACTGTAGTTTTTCTTGGTGTTGTTTTTGTGAGCGAGCAAGTTCATTAACTTGATCGAGAATGGCATCCTCTAATTTTAGGAGGCAAAGTTACATCATCAATCTACCCTTTGCAGTTTGCGCAGGTCGACATATTGCAACGACGGAGTGTGGGAGTCCCAAAGCTTATCCTTCACTGTGTTCTGCACACTACCCACGCTGCCCCCGTCGCTACAAAACTTTGTCTGAGCCAGGTGCCCACCGATCATCGCATCACAGTCCTGCCGCCTGCGAATATTGAGACGGGACAACATCGCGATAGGCAAAGGGAGCAACATGCAATGCCAGTCGACCAAGCCACCACGAGACGCGGCGCAAGGCACGGCAGCGGCTGTAGCTGAGGTGAAGGGAGGGAGGGAGAGGCGTACATTAAGTGCACTTGTAAGGCTAAGGCGCACATTGCACAAGAATGCGAGTGCAGGTCAGGATCTTAAACAGCAAAGTTAAGCAAATCGCTCGGTCTATGCTTCATACTTAGACTAATCAAAATACTAATTTGGTCATCTGATCATGACACCAACATAACAAACATCAGTCTGTCATCCGAGAAATTACCAAAAAAGTCATAAATATATTGCACTTGTACCCAGTTCAATCTAGCACCTTTCAAGTGTGTCGATTTAGTCTTAAACATTTTAACGATTTGCCAATTCAGTTCTTCCGTTCAATTTTGGCAATAAAACACTAAATGTGGTGGTCTAGTCAGTGCCGGTTATTCTACATGGCACCACCAACGCTAGCGTGGACTATTTTTGCAATTTTGAAAAAAAAAAATCTCATTTCTGCATTTTCTTTTCTTTTTTGGTGCCCTCATCCAGACCAAGTAAGGTTAGCCAGACCTTCGCTTGTGACCGGCGACCTTGCTGACCAAGAATTGAGGAGAAAAAAAAGGAAAAGAAAACAAAGACGAAGATTAAAAAAATATAAAAAAAAATCAGAATAACTAAAAAAAGTAAAACTTTGCAAGAGTTATCCACGTTAACGTCGGTCGTGCCATGTAAGACATCCAGCACTAACAAGAATGTCGCGTCATTTTTTTTTCCAAGCAAAATTGATCAGAAAGACTAAATTGGCAAATTGGCAAAATGTTTAAAATTAAATTGGCACAATTGAAAGGTTTAAGACTAAATTAGCATATCATCAAAAGCTTTAGGTCTAAATTAGTCAAATTGAAAGGTTTTAGGGCTAAATTGGCACAAGTGTAATAAGCTTAGGGAATTTTCTGATAATTTTTTAATCAACCGCCGATGTAGCGCTCGTTGTGACTAATACTCTTGAGGCTTTCTTACATTTTTCAATGCTTTGAATTACGAACACAATTATGCTCTCAAAGATTTTTAATAATGTCCTCATCAGTCCTGTCTTTTTCATTGTTTTTCCATCTACACGTTACTTTAAGAAAGGGTCTACCCTAGCTAGTCAATTTATAGCTGGTATGCTTCGTTATTTTAGCACTAGATATTCCCTCCAATGTGCCCCAGCACAGCAGTATTCTCTACTGAGACAATCTTATTCCTTTTATTCTTTGGTTATAGCTTAAACAAAGATGCACTTATGAGCAACAAGTCAAATTATTATACCGCATAACTGAATTCTTATACTGCATATAGTACTTTGAATATAATGAACACTATTTGCACCGATATAACTAGATGTATATAGCATTTGGGCCAAAAATAAACGCAAAGAGCTAACTTTAGGCACGTAGATTGAGTCATTGGTAGATACGTGGATGATGGCAACAACGGAAAAATTGTCCAAAAAATTCTAAACCTTGTTATGGAGGCCATTCAGTCATAAACATTTCAATTTGTGTCAATTTAGTCCTAAATCTTTTGCGATTTGTCAACGTAGTTCTCACACACAATTATTCAAATAATATATTTATGATTAAATTGGTAAAAACTTTAAAAGATTTAGATTGAATTTACGCAATTGAAAGATTTAGGACTAAAAAATTGGGTCCAGGGCTAAAGCGATACAATTAGAAGGTTGAGAACCGAATTAACCGCTTTGTAACATGTTTAAGACTTTTTGGATAATTATTTCCGGTGCACACAAACATTATTTGCTCGTGTAAATAATTTCATTGTAGGGTTGAGTTTGATAAGGACTCTACAGATATGGGGGTTAGCAGGAAAGTTGACGTTTCAACCAAAGCGAAAAGGAAAAGGCGAAGGACGTAAAGGAGCGAGGGCCACTCATTTCGCGGAATGGGGGTGGCTCGGGCTGTAAGCTAGAGAAGAGACCGTGCATTACTTGTGCTCTGAAATTATCCACGAAACCATCGTCTTTCTAGATTCCTACACATGTGCAAGACCTTGAATTAGGTCAAGACCGATGGGTGGTAAATGACAAAAAGTGAACAGAAATTCAAGATCAAATTCGATGCATCGATTCCAGCAAACTATGTAGTTACGAATGGTGTGAATCCATTAATTTAGGTTCGGTTCGTCTCACGAAAATAATTTTTAAAAAAATATTTTCTGAAATTTTCGGCGTTCGATTTACGAAAAATAAATAAATCAAGTAATACATTTTCTCCTTACGGAAAATCACATTCAAAAATGGAGAAAATGATTCTCTCTTTTTTAGAAGAGGAAGACATTTTCCCTAGCTTTTTTCTCCTCCCACTCCTTCGCATTCCTTTTAATTTTTCAAATTTTTCTTTTCTTTTTTTTTTTCTTTTCTTTCTTCTCTGCCGGTCACCAACCACCGCGACGGTGACTGATCAAAGAAGAAGGAACAAAAAAAGAAGAGAAAGGAGAAAAAAAAATTCAAAGTTTCAAAACATAAAAAATATAATATAATATAATATAAATGAATAAAAAAAAAAATTATTGAAAGGAGTACACGAAGGAAAATCTAGATCCTATTTTCTATGCCAAACAGTGGAAAATATTTTTCAATTCATCTTCAAATTTCAGTTGTACACCGAAAAATATTGTCATTTTTCGGGAAGTTCTTTTCGAAAAACATTGTCCGGAAAATTTTCATTTTTCACAAAACAACGAAACTTTAAATACTTTAAATTTTTTTATAGGAATTTTAGTTTTTGAGAAAAACCCATCTCCTAAATTTATGCGTCGACTCAAACTTAAAGGATGCTCGCATCCGAACGTGAGGATAAACTTAGGGACGAACAAACTTAGGTAATTAAGGCAATCAGGACCTATTTATTTCGGTTGGATTATCGTTCCTCTAGTAAAAAATACGGTTGTCGAGTCAAAGGTCCAAAATTTTACCTGCCAAATCTAGGGTTTCTAGAAAATTGAAAGTTCCGATTTGCACGCGAATTCAAGAACCTAACCAAAGAATTTTGAATAGTTATTGTTGGATTCGAACGCTATGGTCGTGCTAGACAGTAAGATCCTCGCACAGCGCGTCGACCACCCAACCCAACAACAGTTTTTTTTTTTTCTTCGTTTTTTCAAACCAAAACCCAACAACAGTTGACGATTTCATATTCATGTATCAACTATCAAGGCACGTGCTTTCACTTTTCTTGAAAAAATTGTCCAAAATTTTTTTAAAATATTGCACTTTTACGAATTCAGTTATAAACCTTTTAATTGTGTCAATTGATTTCTAAGCATTTTCATGTTTTGTCAATTGAGTTTATCCAGTTAATTTTAGCCAAAAACTACTAAAATGGATGATGGCCGTTCTACAAGACTCGGTCAACACTGACGTGAAAAATTATTTTAATTTTTTATTTTTAAATTGTATATTTATTTATTACTTTTTTATTTTCTTTTCTTTTTTCAATGTGGCTAGCAAGGGGCTGTTAATAGTGAGCGAGGCTGCCTGGCCTAGATCTAGGTGAGGCTAGCCTCGCGCACGGCCGCGATGGCCTGGCCTAGTGGCCGACGAGGGCCTGACAACCCTGGCTGACCATATTAAAGAAAAAAAAAAGAAAGAAAAGGAAATTAAATAATTAAATAATTTTAAAAAATTATCCACGTCTGCATCGATTATGTTGAGAAAAGCCGATACACAAGCATTTCCGGCCAAAATTGACGAGATTGAATTAATTAATAAAATTTAAAAAGATTTAAAATTTATTATTAAATTGATAAAAGTATAATAAATTTAAGATGTTTTCAATAATTTTGCCCATGGTCTTCCTCATTTATTTCCCCAACGATCCCGCAATCTTCTCCTAAGAAACAGCAATGTCAACTCCGCCACGATTCGAGAACCAATGCCTTCTTTTGCGTGACGAGACAAAATGATGATTTTCGAGGAACTCCACGATTCGGGTGCACTCACTCACCGATTTGGAACGTGAATGGGATAGAATAATTCGATTGTCGTTATCTCATTTGCTGTCGAAGTGCCTGCTATGCGACAAATCATGCCTGGCAAGTTATATAAAATATCTGCCAAATCGACAGTAATTTTTCTAATCTATTCGAAAATTTTATTCGACGTGGTTCAATGGGAATTGCGAATAAACATCCATTTAAATAGATATTATTTACGATGTCTTCTCTTAGGGTTGTCCCTATTATTGACACATAGGAACTCTAATTTGTACGGGTATTCTTTGTAAAGGGTGCTTTTCTTGTCCCCCCTCCTCATTTTGGTAGCTAATAATTTCCCTTATCCCTCACCTCTCTCTAGATTATTTCTTTCTTCTAATCGCAAGTTTTTTGTATTAAAGAAGTTCCTTTTGCATATAGATGATATTTTGTACTAGTACACAAATATGACGTAAATTACATGCAATCGAGGCATTATAAAGAACAGACAAAACAAGGCGGGTAACAACATCACATTAGACATAGGGTTAAGCATTGTTCCATGATAGAATATAGAACTGGAGTGATGGGGAATCTATATAGTTTTAAGTTTCAAGGTATGCATGGTGAGTTCTAAGTTTCAAAAATTGGAGAACCTGTATTGATAAGTATGTTTTTTTCAAGTTCCATCAAAACTTGTAACAAGTTTTTGCATTTTTTTTGTTATATATTTTCGTGCAATCATGCAGTATTCAATGGCGTATGATAATGACTGGGTAATATGGAACCACTAATTTGATATTTCATTTTCGGCTATATTTATCATTGAAACTTTTACTTTATTAGCGTTTTGTATTTATTCTTTTGTCTAAATATGAGTTGTGGTCCATGGATTGTAGTAGCAAGTGATGGTCTTTTTTTTTTGTTTGGTCGGAAAAGTGATGGTCATTAAATATGATAATTCACTGCAATAGTTAATTGAAAAGTAGAGGTGGAATATGGGAACGCCTTAGAACCTATGACGGAGTAGGTTCTAGGTTTCAAAAAAATAGGAACTTGCTTTGACCGGTGGGTTTTAGGTTCTAGGTGGAACTAGTACAAAACTTGGAACCATTCTCTCCTAGTTAAGCATTCCATTACACAAGTTGCGCAAAATTAAAGGTGAGCATGGTCTAAAGGTATAACTAAGAACAAAAAAATCAAACCAGTTAGAACTGATCTAGTTCCAAGTTCTGATGTATGTAGAGTAGATTTCAGCTTCCAAAAATTGAAGAATATGTTCCATCGGGTAGGGCTTCAGGTGGACCTAAAATCTGGAACAAATCTTTATATTTTTCTTGTTTTATATCTTCGCACGATCCTGCGGTATTTCATGATGTCCGATAACGAGTGTGTAATTTAAAACCACCAGTCTAAGCTTCCTAGCGATATCAATGGCTGAAATTTTTTGTTAATGTTTCTTATTCTTCACATGTCTAAATATGAGTTGTAGTCATGTGATTGTAACAACAAATGGTAGTCATTAAAAGTGATATTCACTGTAATCATTCAGTTAAGAATACATGTGAACTTGGTAAACCTTAAAATCGACCTTGTAACCTGTAACAAGGTATGTTATAAGTTCAAAAATTGAAGAATTGGTTCCAACGGCTAGGTTCATATGGAATTTGGATCGATCCTAAAACCGTAACCCCTACTCAACATGTTAAAATTAGCATTTAATAAAAGAAGTATGCTTAACTATTTATATATCAGTTTTGCCATATATTTGCGCAATAAAAAATTTTCTTTAATCGTTGTTTCTAAATGAGCCACCTAGGAGTATAGATTGCTAGAATTGGACTCTCCCAGAAAAGGTTTTGATGTTTTCTCCACAAACGCAGCAAAATGGATACGCACTAATTTAAGTTATTGCCCACCATCCTTTTCCTTTCTCTTGACAATTTTACTATTCAATTGTAACTCATTTGTGTTTGCAAGACATGTTGTATTTGAGCATAATTATAAAATTTGTCCCCCTATTAATTAGTAGACAAAAGCTTCTAGTTTCTATATGCATTTCCGAGACAATATAACCTTCGCGACGTATGATGTTTGCGGATTTAATGTTATTCCCATCCCGAGACAGAGGAACGCATCTGGTTGGCTCTTTCTATTTTTTAACCTTTTTTTTTTCCTCCTCCATATCCTTGGAAGTCAGCGCATTTAGTAACCATTTATGGCCTTCACTCTGCAACTCCACGTTTCGTGCCCCATCACCTCATAATTATACAAGATGGAACAAGACCATAAAAATCAATGTGACAGTCCAAGTGGTTCTTCCCACAATTTTATCTACCGTAAACCATCAACGCGCCCTCCCAACTATACAAGTAACTTTTGTGACGAAATCATTTTAGCGATAGTTGCATTCTTTTTCTTTTTATTAATGTCTTACCGATCACACTAACCTAGGGCTATCGGCCAAAGAGACTGGATGGACGAAGAATGGCCCTTGCGTGCGGGCTGAATATTAGCTTAAAAACAAGCATAGAAATATTTAAAAGAGGAGGCAAATATGGAGTTTGGAAAGCCTTGAACTCGGGACCTCCAATTTTAGTACCGCGAAAGATATCGCAAGAGACTACTAATTGTTCTAAAGATATAAGTTATATATTGACGGTATTATTTAATATTTAAATATTCTACCACTCTCCTCGTGAATTCATATCAACGTATTTTTTGGTTTTTTTTTTTAACTTTGTTATTAAGTGAGTATATCAATTAAGGCATTTTCCAGACATAATAAGATGATTCTTACATTTTTATTTTCTTGTAGTGCACGAGTTCATTACTACATTTTTCCCCCCATTTTCCATGTCTTCAAATAATATACTTGTCAGCTATCATATAATTAGCATGATTTGAGTTTACAGATACACGTAAAAAAAATCACTTTTTAAAAAATTTAATTGAAAAAAAATAGTATAACTAAAAATGATCGCTTATAAAAGTAAATAAACAAAAATTGTTTTCATTGTTCACGTGAATATTTAGATGTAAATAATTATCGATAATGAAAATATTTTTATTGATTAATTATTTCAAGTGATTATTTTTTAAAAAATATTCTAAATTTTTTATTTTTTCGTAAAATAAATAGAGACGTAACTTAAATTTTTTTTGCGGGGTAAGTTATCCCGTCCAGTCCGCCCATAATCTGTTTCCCTGTGTATTTATTCACTGTCACGTCTTTTGCTGTGTGAATTAAATTGCCAGAAGATAAAAAGGGCGAGTGAGTTATGAGCTATGAATATGAATGCGCGTGTCTCTCTCTATTTACATACATATGAATGGAGGAGCCTTGGACAGGTGACCATCCGACTGCAAGACAAGTAAAACCAGTGCAGCATTATTGGGGGAGAGACGGTTGGATCTGCACCTGACAAGTGACAACTTTTACTGACATTTGGTTGAATTATGAGCTGCCGCATTCATTACCGCCATTATTATTCAGAGGACAAAGTTTTGATTCATCGTCGCCATTTCACCTCAGTCTTCTTGCCAATATCGAAAGATCTTGACCGACATTGTTTTGTGTGACAATGGAAAAGGACCTGCCCTCTTAAAACTAAAAACGGAGTCAGGACCGTCACCGTACTCCGCTGCCCAAAAAAAAAACAAAAGAGAGAAAGGAAAACCCCATGATTCCATGCAGCGTCCGTTAATTTTTTTTTTCGTTGCGTTTCCCCAGGGCGAACGTAAGCTAGGACGCCCTTGATGGACGCGATCGAGCATAGAATGACAACATATGCATATGGATAAGCGAGGAACGTGTCCGAAATCGAGATCGGGGTGCCCGAACGCGACGCTAGGGTTTCTGGGGAACTTTTGAAATCCATCGATTCGCGATTCGGGTTTAGTATTATCTTGGTCAGAAACTCACGCCGGCCCAAGGAAACGCCTTGATCTTCGGACACCAGAGGTACTAAAATATAGAGCATCGGTCCGATAATCTCGCATTTCTTGCTGACCACTTGCCCATGTAATCAGCTTTAGAGGAATAAGGTTGCTTACCCTCTTCCTGCATCGCAACTGAATTCTTCTTTTTCTCTCTCTCTCTCTCTCTCTCCGTTTGCATTCCTGGTCTGAGTAGGGAGAACTGTAGAGGGGAACAAGAAGCGGGAACAAGAAGCTGGTTAGGGTTATTAATACTTCGACAGAGTACTGCGCAAGAAACAGAAAGACAACACTCGGCAGCAATTGGACCACACGCGCCCTAGCCATCGGGTGGGCACGGGACAATAATGCGCCCCTCAATCCTATCCAACGAAACTAGCCCCGCATTTCACGTAACACAAATGTCAAAAAGAAAAAAAAATCCTAAATCTATAGTAAATATATCACTTCAACAATAGATCTTTTAATTTGACTAATATAATCCTAAATTTTTCAACAATTTACGTGGATACTAGTAGTATCACATGGCGCAGGATGATCGGTGCGGACATGGACATTTTTTGTAATTTTTTTTTGAAAGAATCGAACTTTTGGTGCGATGTACAATTACATTTTAAAAAACGAGGAAAATTATCGGACGCCATTACGGATGAAATGACCTTTTGGCTTCTTTTATATGATCGGTTATTTTGGATCCTCCAGAGAATCCAAATTAACGAGTGTTATACGTTCGATATTGAGAATCCGAATAAAATTCCATTTTACATAGACAGCGGACCTGATTATATCCCGTGAAAAGGCAAAAAAGGGGGAAAAAAAAACGAGAAGGCTTAAGTACAACGAAAGTAGGCGTTGGCTTATTGAAATAAATGCGAGGGTCGACGATGCAAATTAGGGGTCGTAGGAAATCCAAGCTTTTGTTCGAGCCAAAAGAAGGGGAGGCCAAGTTTTGTCGAGTCAATAGGAGCAAGTAGGATTCCCTAAGCATTTATTATCTCGCTAATTATCGGACGGGCGTTGACAAACAAGGGCTCTCTTGTTGGACTTCCGTGCGTACAGTCTGAGAAGTCAATAAGGACGACCCACCAAAAAAGTTTTGGGAGAAGAAAATGATTATTTGGCAAAGACTTAATGCCAAATCGACGCAAGCAGGACCCGGTGAATCTCAACCACGTTACTGCGAAGTAGATTCGTCGAAGTGTGGATCATTCGTTTAACTCTCGTTTCGATTCATTTTCATGCAATATAAATCTAGTGACTCATGCCCCATCCGATCTATATCCAACACATACCCTACTCGATTCATATTTCATATTAATAAAACACTTCTCTATTTGATTAAGAAATGGATTTATGATCTATTTTAACAGATCTGTTACGAAGGCATGGGTTCTAGAGAAAATCGCGTAGCACGTTCTCATTCACACTAGCTATAAGCCAAGTTTTTCACACGTAATAAATCAAATGAGAGAGGGATTTATTATTTGCTCGCCAAGAAAATATTTACTAGGTACATGTAAGCAGATTCCAAAGCATGCATGAACGTGAGACTAAAAAAAAAAAAGGACAAGTTTGACTATCTTATTATCCCACTTGGAGAAAATATCATTAGTTATTCAGAGCTGATCCATCCATTCATCTCTCTCTCTATGTGTGTGTGTGTATATATATATATGGGTACATGCAGGGCTTGCATGTGACCATGTGCAAACGACTATAACCCCTCCAATACGGAACTTCTTCCGCCTCCACTTTCGCAGGGAAATAAAAAGAAACCTCAGACCTTCCCATTAGTGGAGACGCCCAAGAAAAGAGAAAGCAAAAGAGCTTTCGAAGTCCATCATTATCAAGAAAAGGAAAAGAAAAGGAAGAAAGAGGGGGAAAAAAAATGGGAAGAAGCCCTTGTTGCCCCAAGGAGGGACTGAACAGAGGGGCTTGGACAGCTCTCGAGGACCAGATCCTCACAGATCACATCAAAGCTCGCGGTGTAGGCAAGTGGAGGAACATCCCTAGGGAATCTGGTGAGCGAAAGCTTCTCTCTCTTTTTCCTTTTTTTTTTTCCTCTGGGTTTGTTGTGCGAGAGCAGAATGAAAGTTTCTGTGTCATTTTTCTGAAAGATAATCTGTTGTTTCTTGCTGTGTTCTAGGGCTGAAGAGATGTGGGAAGAGTTGCAGGCTGAGATGGTTGAATTATCTGAGGCCTGACATCAAGAGAGGCAACATCACTCCTGAGGAAGAAGACCTCATCATCAGGCTTCACAAGCTTCTTGGCAGCAGGTTCTCCCACCAATACTCTTTCTCGTTAAAGAAAAAGCAAGCAAACATTTAAGTGAGTCCAGAAAAAGAGACTGTTAATGGAGAAAATCTAATCAGAGCCACTTCTTTATGATCACTGCCTCAACTTCATGGGGACTTGATCCCTTTCAAAAGTTTTTGGATCCTCTTCAGGTCTTTTACTTCTTTCTCAAAGAATAAAAAGTTAACTTTCCATGAGCATTGAATATTATATGTATCCTTTTCTTTTACCAAGCAGAAAAGACAAGACGAAACTTGGATCCGATGGTGAAATTACCCTGGGATTCTTTAAGTTCTCGTCTTTAACTCCTAGAATTTGACAATAGGATAACAGCATAGAAGTTGAACAGAAGTAAGAGTCTTACTACGAGCGCTTTCAATGGCATGATAAGCTCGAAGCTTAATGTTTGATTTGCTTATAGTGATGCTGATGGTTGCTGGTTAATGCTGTAGATGGTCTTTGATAGCCGGAAGACTTCCAGGGCGAACAGACAATGAAATCAAGAACTACTGGAACACGACCTTAGGAAAGAGGGTGAAAGGAGAAGAACCAAAGCAACCAAAGAAGGATGAGACCAAAAGCCCAAGACTAGACAACCCAACAAAAGCCCGACACCAACATCGGCAGCTAACATCTACCCGAATGCTGTTCGGCCCCAGCCAGCAAAGTGCAACAAGATAATTGCCTATCCAGAGCCACAGCCACAAGCATCGGCAACAGATTTCTCCTCGGTTCAAGACCCATATCCGGCGCGGAAATCCGGCGAGGGATCGCCATCAATCTTGTCGGAGGAAGAGGACTTCAGGAATATGCCGATGGACTTCAGTCTAAGCGAACTCTTGCTGTCTGATGTGCCTGAGTCCGAGTTCTGGAAGCTGTGCCAGTTTGATGATACTTTGGATCAGCCATTCCTCTGCTCAGAAGAGATGATGAAGAGTTGGGCCAGTGAGGGTGGTTTGTGATCCGAAGCTTAAATGATTTGCAAGTTCGAATCTTACTTGCTTTTTAATTGAATCTGTTAACCATTTTGTGCTAGAGTGATTTAACTCTGGGATTGAACTTATGCTCGAGTTTGACTGGTCCTTGAGTCATTCACGCCTCTGGTGTTTTGGAGAAGTGTTTGACTAGCTAGTCCTTTATGTTTGTGTTTCTTTTCTTTTCCAAAACATTGGTGTTTATATTGTGGCAATAAGTGACGATTTAAATCTGAATAAACTATGTGTATCATCATCTTTGCAATGCATACCAAGAGCGAGGAGGTGAAGAGATCTACTCATTCAAACCCCAAAACCCCGAATATGACGCGATTCGGAAAAAACAAAATTGGGATTAACGGCTCTGTTTGTTTCGCAAAAAAAATAAATAATTAAGAAAATATTTTCCCTGAAAATGATTCGCTGTGTCAATTTAAATAATTAGTCAATGAAAATTTTTCATTACCGAGAACAATTTACGTTGAACATTTTATATAGGATGAAAATTCGTCCATCCATATTTGTAAGCCATATGAGTGATCATTTTCGAAAAAATATTTTTTTAAATCGCTCAGAGACTTCTTATAAACAAACTTTCTTCTCAAGCCGTAATAATTATAATGCAACTACCACAATTATGGAGAAGAAGATGACTTCATTGATCATTTTTCAAGCCGGCACGATATTTTTCCCTTGTTGACCTTTCGATCCGGACTAAGAAAAATGGGATTTCAATCGAGAGTCAATAAGGGCAGCTCCTTCATCATGAAGAAAACTCTTCGATCTTGAAGTTTATTTATTTAGCTTCTCGGATTACATCTTCCCTAGTTTAGTCCAAGGTGTAATTGAATCAAATTCATGTCCCACTGGAAAGTACAAGGCGGTTTGAATATCTAGAAACCTGTGAATCATAAAGGGAAAGTGACACGAATAGTCCCAAAACTCTAGCTCAATGTGCAATATGATTCCTTTAGTTTTGAATTTTCGATGTGGTCCTCGAACTATTGGTGAACGTTCAACATAGTCATTCCGTTTGCTCAAATGACAAATTAGACTTTATTTGAAGACGTGGATTATGATAAAAAGTCCATGCGTAACTTTTTCTTTTCTTTTCCACCGTTCAAACTCAAGGTATTAGTTGACAAAAAAAACAAAATAAATAAATAAATAACCTCGAGGTATTAGAAGCCACATCGGTAGATTACCTTGACTTGACTATAACGAACGTATGGACAACATTGAACATTTACATGTAGTCTATGTACTGGATTGAATATATACCGATAATTCATGGATCACATTGAACAAACTCAAAATCTAGGAACAACGTTGCATGTTGCACCAAAGCTTAAGAACCATCTGTATTATTTCCCGATTATGGATTACTAACCTGGAAGTGATGTAATATTGATGATTCCAGATTATTCAATAAATTAGACGGCTCGAATAGTATCGGTGGATGGTGCATCATGCGCGCAGGCAAAGTATTGATATCCCAGATGGGCTATACGTTTAAAGATGAATGAGCTCGTCACTTTCCCTTTCCTTGCACCGACTATAAAATAACATATATTGATTTTTATGTTATTTTATTCTTGATGTCAACAGGGCCATTTGACTTTGGAAAGATGGCCTCCAAACAATGACCTTAGCTAGCAAAATCACTCAAATTCGGCCCCAGATGTGTTTGTCCAGTTATCCTTGCACCTTCCTAAATTGAGAGGATTCTTTTCCGCCATAAATTTTTTTGCGGGCTAATTCTCCTTTATTGAAAAAAGAAGAAGAAGAAGTAAATTTCCGAGTTTAGCCCCATTTCGGCATGAACTTTCATTCGTTTTGTGAATAACACAAGCATAACTTTGGGCTTCGTGGTCGGGACTCAGCTTTGCATTTTGAGTTCAAAGTGCAACATAACTTTCGAAAAGGAAATCGCTCGGCTGAGAGGCTTGCTAATCATGTAATGGACAAGCACTTGATACTAGTTTCTTAAATTTTTGTATTCGGCTTTAGCCCTTTTGTCATACCATAAAAAAAAAAAAAAAAAAAAAAGAGCGCAAACTTCTTATCAGGGGGTCTTAGTCTGATAGCCAAAGCTACCGCCCAAATCCAACACCGAAAAGCCGAGTAACAACGGGACGAGGGACGTGCACCTCGCGTCGTTGCTGACCTGCCGTGTAATTAATCGCAGTCTAATTTATGCTAGTCGAGCATGTGTCAACACTTGGATCAAACGAGCATGAATATAGAGGATCAAAACGATTACATAATCGGAGTCTAATTTCTTCACTCTTGTTTTGCAGTGTTGTGTAGTTTCATTTCAGCTGTTCGGTCTTGTCAAGTTAATTCAACGAAGGAAAAAATGCGAAACTTTTTGGGCCGGACTTAGATCGCTAAGGATCACCAGTGATCTAAGTTGGGAACTGATGGGTCACGAGCCCGTTCGCTCGCGTCTCTTCCGTGTCGAGTCCGACGACCCTTTGGCCGGTGATGTGCTCTACGTACGAGAAGACCACCGCCTCTCTGGCCGAAGCCAGGGCTCGTTCGCGCGCTCTGGCCGCCGCCTCGCTCTCGCGCTTCTCCGCCTCTTCGCGCCTCCACGCCTCTTCCCGCTCTTCCCTCTCCCGGTCCATCTTCTCGACCTCCTCCAGGAACTGCCTCTGGAAGCCCTCCAGGTGTTTGACCAATTGCCTCGTCAGCCCGTCGAAGAACCCGCTCATGGATCTTGATCCAATCCCCGCTTTTCTCTTCCTGTTCGGGACCCTCCTACCCCGGGACGCAGCTTCTTTTGCCTCCCGAGTCGAGCTCTCTGAGGCATGGCCACCACCTGTTCGACGATTTGCCTCCTCGTTCGGATGCCGCGTGCAGCTCGGGAGTTTTGGGAGCGAGGCTTCCGGGGGTGGGCATTGGCTGGTGAGAGCCGAAGGGGGGGCTCGTTTTGACTGGTCTGGCCGATCTTTGTGAGGCCACAAATCGCCTCAAGCTCAGCTCCAGACGTTTTATTGCCAGTTTCTATCCCCTCAGTGTTTTGACTTCGATGATTGTAATGTTCCCTGTTGTCGTTCAACGGTTCACTGTCGAGTGGCTTCCTCCATTGACCCGATAAGACACCATCGTTGCCAGAAGTCTTACCATGAAAGGCATCAAATTGGATCTCGAGCTGGCCGAATGTTCTTGATGAAGCCAGGGAGAAAGGGTCATCACAAGAATGTGGGCCAACATCTTCACATAACAATTAAAATGAATTATCTTGTTGTCTTCAACCCAAACAATCGTCTTGTTACGATATCATATGTCTCCTTAAACAGAGACTCATTATCTCTAGAAAAGCGAAGATTGGTCTCCTAAAAGAGAACATAATGATTTAAACAGGATACACGCGTGGATCATGGCCGTCTTATCGATGCAACCCGAGTAGCGAGAGAAAGCAATAGAGGAGGTGTCACCGGTTTGTGAAGAAACGGACTCCCGATATCGACGAGATTAGTCACATAAAATTTGTAAGGGCTTTTTCGCTCGATTTGTCAATAAGTAGTAGTCATTTTTCACTAAGTTCCTAGTGAGAATCCCCCCAAAAAGATGCAGTAAACTTTCACTATGGGAAATTTTCTCAGTAACTATGCAGTGCACGCAAGTCTGCAACACTGCTTAAGTGATTCTTCCGCAGATACCAATGATATTACACGAAGTCATGAGACTACCTCCACCTGTGACCGGCCTTTACCGGCACGCTCGTGAAATACTACTTTAGGAGGAATGTCGACCCCCGCCTGGGTGGACATCCTACGTCCGACTCTGCGGCTTCATTCTGACCCCAAGCTCAGGGGTGACAATCCAGATGAATTCCGACCAGAGGGATTTGCCGACAGAAGTTTCGAATGCTTCAAAGCATCAGTTGGCTATCTATCCGCTTGGGTGGGGACCTAGAATATGCCTAGGCCAGAACTTCTCGACGATCAACGCGAAGATGGCCCGAGCAATGATGTTGCAGAACTATGAGTTGCAGCTCTGTCCTGCCTCATGCCGACGCCGCGCGTACCCCAACCACAGCAATCAGCATGGAGCTCCAATAATACCGCGCCGGGTTCAACGTTTTAAGTCATTGTGAAAGTGCATCACTAGGTAAGGTATGTCAAGATCAGTTCTTTCATGTCCAAGACTTGAGGCTTTCGAAGCTCAAATCTCTATTGTTTGTGCCCTTCCGCGAATTGCTATATCTAGCGCAGAAATAAAGAATCTTCACTACTGATTCAGCTTGCCTCTGGTACACAAATTTGCCAAAATTTTCAGACAAAGCTATATGGTAACAAAAGGACATGTCCTTTCCCTGGGTAAATGTATCAAGCTAAGGCAAAATGTGCAGCATCTCTCTTCTTTCTACAGATGACCTTTCTGGCGGTCCTTCTCATCATGCAAGCTCACATACTAGATTTATGCAAAAAGAGAATATATGCTTTATCAGTATGTGGATTCTGCTTTAACTCTCAGCCTTGTCTCGTTGGGTCCCCGTTTGAAAACGATGACAAAATCTCGTGCCTATGGAGACAAACCAATGGGGTCAGATTTTTTTTTTTTCTGTTCAGCAGAGACATTTGATGAGCTAAAGCACCTAGTCATGGCAAGAACAAAGACTGAGGTTGCAGATAACATATATAAGGTCATGGCGTACCGAAGAAGAAGACGAGTTTTTTTTGGTTCTTATCTTTGGTCCAAACGAAGATCTTTCATTCAACTAGGAAAAACGGAAGGGCCAATGAATCAAAAGATTATTCACGCTCCCGAGTTGAAATTAAGAAACAAAAATTCATCCACATTGGCATGAGCTTCGTTTAAATCTCTGAACCCTTCTGTCATTGTGACTCTACCCACAGATGAAGATTCTTCTTTTTCACTCCTTGCGTTGTTTCATTTCGGAAACTGTGCCTCAAATAATGAGACCGGGTGGCCTTTTCCCGATCTTGATGATTGCTTTCTGTATCTTGACAACATCTTTTGAGGAGAGGGAGGCTTTTTCCCTCTGTTCACGGATTGAACGTTTCTGAATTTGTGTCTCCTTTATCCAAGTTTGATGATTGCTTTGGGCATCCGGACAAACATCTTTTGAGGGAGATTTTGCTGTGGCGGTGAACATGATGACACTTTTGCAAATAAATTTTTATTTTAAAAATACTTTGAAAAAGAAATTTATTTGATCATATATTTTTAAAAAGTTACTTTTCTCTCGATCCGAGAAGTTAAAAGAAAATTAATTCTCAACTGAAAAGGTATTTCTTGCTTCACCGTCTTTTCAGTATGTCCTCGCCATCTTCTCAACCACACTTGCCTTCGCGAACCTCCGTCGCCACCCATCGCCATCCACGAATACCGTTGCCTGTCGCCAATTGCCGACCACTGTCAACCTCTGCCCATCGCTGGCCACCTTCCTCGACCATCGCCCGTTGTCGCCCACCACAGACCTTCACCGGTCGCCACCCACCACCACCATCACTAACCACTGCCCGCAAACCAACCGTTAATCAATATCGCCGTCAACCATCGCCCACGCCAACCGCCACCCTCGCCGCCAATCATCCACCACCGCGCTGCCATCGCCGCAGTCTATCGCCGAAGTAAAAAAAAAAATAGTAATTTTTATTTTTAACAAGAAAATAATTTTTGAATAATAAAAATCATTTTTTAAAGAAATTTTAAAATTTTAAAATTGAAGTATAAATTTTTCAACAGCCGACAATAATTTTTTATAGAAGATTTTGTGTTAATAATATTTCAAAAATAGAAGTTTTCAACCATTACGAAAACAAATTTCTTTGATCATAAATCAACTTCTTGAGCAAAAGTAGAAAAATTAATTTTTGGCTAAAAGTTAATTTCCGAAGCAAGACGCTTTGTCATGTGTGCCCTTAATGGATGGAGATGGAGCGGGACAGCCGTCCAAAATTTGTCCAGAATCTGCATAAGGCTCGGCTAAAATTGGTTTTTCAGGTGATGACAACAATGATCGTCTCCTTTTGATGATCAGGACTAAAACCATTGAAGAAGTGTTTGCATTTTCATTCTGTCTTTTGGGGCTCGCTGGTTCATGTAAAACTGGACCATCCCATCCGACTCATACGAGGTTTTACCTGATAGTTACAGTCCAAATCCGACATAAACTAGCCCGCGGGCAGGCTCACAAGTTCATCTCAATCAGGGGAACACTGGACAATTGAGAAAATAGCACATGGTTGTCGACCTTGGTTAAAGATCGACACTTCACGATGAACCAATACTGGTGCAGTTTACAGTTGAGCTAGCTTCTGCGAGAACACACTCGCACGTCGCTTATGCCGATCGGCACGTTTTATTGATACTTCTGGGGTCTTCAAAGGATTAACATGTGCCAATACAATATGACGTCATATTCTAGAGCAAGATGTTCTACCAAAAGATAAGAAGTGATCCAAACTTTGACGTGTTGAACACCAAGTTGGAGTAAATATGCAAGATTTGCCGAGGTGTATCAGCAAAAGAGAAACCATTCCTGGCAATTTCCCCAGAAATTCCTCCAAAAACTATCATTCCCTGCCTGAAAAGTACTATTCCATTATGAGGTGGTAGAATCTAGATGCTGGACTTCCCAATCATTGCTCATCGTAAATGGGAAGGTAAAGAAGAAAGTCTATACGGTTTAAAGCGAATCAAAATCAACTCTCCCCCATTTCCAAGAATCTGCTCATCCACTCCAAGTTGAGAGGACCCTCATTGAAGCTATCAAGGAATGCATCCCTAGAGAAGCCGATTTTCATCTCTTCCTCTCTCCTTGAGGTCCCTCCGTCGTTGCCCGCCACACTAAGCGCTGCCGCCGCATCATTCCTCGGGTCCTGAGACTGATGCGGCTCGAGATTTTTGCTTTGGTTCTCCTCCTGCTTTATCTTTTTGCTCAAACGAGAGTTCCAGTAGTTCTTGATCTCGTTATCCGTCCGGCCCGGCAGCCTTCCAGCGATTAAGGACCACCTGAAATAGTTTGCGAAAGAAAAGAAAGAAAAGACAAATTCAATTCAACCGGCCATTAGATTCCAGCCAGGTGGGTAACCAACTGCTGCAAGAAAATTATGATTCTGGTGGGAAAGTTCACCTGTTTCCTAGGAGTTTGTGAAGCCTGAGAATCAAGTCCTCTTCTTGGTCTGAGATATTGCCTCTCTTGATATTGGGTCTCAGATAATTCAGCCACCTTAATCTGCAGCTCTTCCCACATCTATTGAGGCCTACACCGGAAAAACAGAAAAACACAATTCAAACTCGCATCGGTCCTAATTACCTCAGAAAGAAAAGATCCAGAGTCGGTTGTGGACGTAATGGGACATTGCATTAAACATGGTTTGACCAAATCTATGTACCTGCTTTAGCTGCAACTAGCTTCCACCTTCTAGGGCCATGGGTTTCTATAACTTGAGCTAGCTTTTGGTCCTCTTCTGAAGTCCAGGCTCCTCTGTTCGCATCTCTCTTCGAGCACCGGCTTCTCGTCGGTGCCGTAGGCATGCTTGGCGTGCGCAGGCAACCCCAGCCCAAGCACCGAATGTGAGGCCTTGTGTTTGTGTCTGAGAGAGACAGAGATAGAGAGAGATGTAGGTTGCAAGTGATTGTTGCGCCTGTTGCAGAGTGGAGAGAAATGGGGGTCCCCTGTATCTATCTATCTATCTCTCTGTCTAGCTACCTTTCTTCAGAGACTCCAACTAACCATGTATAGATAGATAATTTTGGGACTGTACGTGTTCGAGGCTTTCCAGCCAGCGAGTGATTTTTCACATTTTCTTTTCCTTTCTCCGTAAATTATGATTGAGAAAGAGAAAGAAAACAAAGGGAGAGAGAGAATCTTGTGCAGGACTTTTTGTCCTTTTCGCTTGTGTTCACGTTCCCCCGTTCTTTTCTTCTTCTTTTTTCCACTCTCAGCCGCCTCAGTTTTGCTGCATTGTGCAGGTTTTCTTATGGGGTCTGGCATCCCAATGGGAAAGGGCGAAAGCGAGAGAGAGAGACTGTAATAAATAAATGAAAATGTGACCGACGATTGGAAGAGCTGGTCGCTCTTCTATGGCTTAGTCAGCAAAACCCGTTGAATCCAATCAAGTTGCAGACTGGTTAGCCAAAGCCAAGCCAAAGAAACCCTCTCGCAAAACTGGATTTTGTCCATGTCTTTGCCACTTTGGAATCTCTTATGTTCGGAAACTCGTAATCTCTGTTATCCCTTTCAAGTTTGATGGGCGAAATGATACGCCGTCGAACCCTTAAAAAAAAAAAAAAAACCCAATGTTCCTACATATCCTCTGAGTACTTGATTTTGACCTCGACTCAATACGCACGAGATTAGAAGAAGAGGAGAAAAAGGGGTTGCATTTTTTTACCTACCATGTTTTAGCCTAACGTAGAAGGAGAAAATGGAGTTTGACATCGCAATTGAATCATGATTATGCAGTGCTAAATCGTAACGCTGTAAGTACTCAATGGATGCTCAATCCGCTGCCCAGTTTTTTCAATCCCATATCCTCTTAGATTGAGAGCTGATATGGCTCAAGCTGGTTTCCGAAGAAACCATTGCGTTCTGCTGATCAGATTCCAAAGCAACAGCGATTTCCGTGCGTGTCCAATCGGATCAGGTGCATGTGAGGTGAACCCGTATTGTTACCAAGCCATACCCGGCATGATGGGATTACCCCAAATTGATTGTGCAATAGGCTGATGATCAATTTACAAATGTGAGGAAAAATCTTATTCTCCAAGCTAACTTTTGGGGTTAAAGGCCAAGACAAGACTGCTGATAATATTTTACCAGGACCTACCTGACCCTGGACCCAATAATCACATGGAGAGAGTTGATGATGATCTGACTTATGTCCGATTCCTTATTTTTCGGAACTTGGAACTTATCCTATTTCAAGATTGGTTCCAGGGTCTGTCCATGTTCCACCTATATTATTAATTTAACGATTGAGCGAATCATCAAATTTAATAATCACCATTGCTATTACATCCCACTAATCAAAGCTCATATTAGATTACATGTAATAATACGAAATTTGGGAAAACAGAAAAGGAGGGGGGACGTCACCGG
>JAGVVM010001040.1:0-42474 GCA_019149425.1 Psidium friedrichsthalianum | reverse complement strand
TTTGTTTTACGAAAAATCAAAGATTTAGAAAATATTTTTCAAAAAATAAATACTTGTATTACTCATAAAAATGAATGAATGCAAAATATTTTCATCATCGTGAAAATTGTTAGGCATAAAGTGTTATTGATAATGAAATATTTTCCGTTGACTAATTTTTCTAAAAGACACAAGCATTTATTTTTTGGAAAGTATTTTTCAAATCTTTGATTTTCTTTGAAACGGACACACCTAAAAGTATTCTTTTGAAATTTCACCATCATATGTTTTTTAACAAACTTATCTGATTGCATCAAAATCGATCATACTACCTTCCAAAGGACGAGGATCTTCCGTGCCTATATGAATGGCGCCATCGACCCATCATCGACGCATCTTCTGGCTTTCATAAACGCGAATCTCTAAAATTTATCGGTCTCTTCATCAGCTTTTCCCGAGCGAAGAATAGCAATGACAGACCTCTTCAGTGCATACAAGATTGGCAATTCAACCTCTCCCACAGTTGTGTGTTGGTACTCTGCCTCTGATACTAGTTGCTCTTGCTCTCCATTTTCAATTCTTAATTAGTTGCGTGAGACGAAACCGAGTCATGTTTGGCATGGCGGCACAGGGCAGTGCTCGCGCCTTTGACAAGGTGCCGAGCCTTGAACGGAGTGCCGCAGCCGGGGCGCACGCTGAGTTGTATAGACAGCGGTGGACAGAAGGAGGTCTTCTCATCACTGAAGCCACAACCATCGCTCACGGGGGAGCTGGGTGCTTTTCATGTTTATACTTTTTTTTTTCTCTATTAAATTTCAGATCGTCGTTTAACATTTTATAAGTTGACAATATGGTGTTCATTTAACATCAATGTCAGCAAAGGATAGGTTTCGATGGGGTCGAGCTCGACGCGGCACATGGCTATCTCATTGATCAATTCCTGAAGGATGGAATCAACGATAGGACGGATGGATATGGAGGTCCAATCGAAAATAGATACAGATTCTTGATGGAGATTGTTCGAACAGTAGTTACAGCTATTGGCAGTGCTCGAGTTGCAATTAGAATTTCGCCGACGATTGATTATAACGATGCCAGGGATTCTGATCAACTCAACCTCGGACTTGCAGTGATCGAGCAACTCAATACATTCCAGGGTGATATGGGTTCGAAACTCGCTTATCTCCACGTAACTCGACTGCAATTCATGTCATCTATCGAACGTCTTGGTGCAGAAATTGAAGAAGCTGATGTGATGCGGACTCTCGGAAGAGCTTATCAAGGTACATTTATGTCAGCCGGCAGGTTCACTCGAGGGATGGGGATGAAAGCCGTGGCAGACGGTGTTGCGGATCTGACATCGTATGTTCGACTTTTCCTTGCCAATCCTGATTTAGTTCACAGGTTCAAGATCAATGCACCATTAAATAAGTACATCCGAGAGGCGTTTTAAACTCATCACCCTGTCGTTGGATACAGGGACTATCCTTTTCATAACCAAGAAAACAAGGACGAGGATTCTCACATGGCGAAAGTATGTTCTTGAGAGAACTAGATCTGCATCAAGCGTCTAAATAAGGGGCAAAAGCATTTGGTGTAACCCGGGTCAATTCCTTACTGCGATGTTATCTATCTGTTTCTCTGTAAATATTCTTGCCTCCGCTTAGTCGCCGCTTAGTCGCTTGACGTAGCGACATCCGCATCCTGCGGAAAGTGTTGGAAAATATATAATTAATGAATAATCCGATGAGTTTGTATTTCGACAACTTCAGTTATTCACAAATGAGCGCCACGAACAGCCGCCAATCGAACATCATTCTCTAACATATGAAAACTTATCCATTAGCACTAATTTCCCTGTCCTACCCAATAAGAAGTTTCTTAAACATTGAGATGAATTGAAAACGGGTCGAATTTCACAGCAGTCGCCAACAAACCACTTCCCGAGAGCTGTATAACACAAATCAGAAGCCTGATGGTCCAATCCAATTAACTTATGAGCTTCAAATTTGCTCCATACCAAAGGTATAAGCACATATACTCCTGCCGGGATTTCTTTACAAGTTCATTCAACCACTCCATATCCTTAGACCCAGTCTAACGTTGTAGACTTGCCAGCATGTTTAAGAAAATGTTTATTTATATGGTCTCTATCTAACACCAACAAACATCTCGCTATTTAAGCATCGTTTTTCCTCAGAAGAATCACCAACAGTTAGGTTAAGATTTTCTTTTCTTAGAGTCATTATTGAGCTCGTGATGCAAATGAGGACAGGCTTTGACATGGGCCTGGGATTCATACCCAAAAACAAGTGGAAGCATGGAGCAAAGTAGTGGACACAGTCAATTCCTAGGGATGGCTTCATTTTCTGTCAATTGGGTGATGCCTATCCTGCCTCGCATAGGGGTACTACTCTCCCAAAAATTTACAAAACAAGAAAAAAAAAATAGTAAGGACAAAATAAACACAAGAGATTATAAACTTTATGCGGTCAAATTTCGTCCTGAAATTTTCACAGGAAGCAAAAGCAAGGATGATTTTTTTACCAACACAATGGGCCCAAAACCCTATTCGTGGCCCCTATCCATGTACAGGTACTCAAAAATCTGGTAATGGTAAAAAAAATAAATAAATAAATTTAGGATCATCATCAGTTACACTGCAGATGTAAAAAGATAGTTATATATTTACCGATGGATAAGTGAGATGCGTATTCAGATCTTGTAACCAAATTCTTTCAAATGTTTTTTTTTTGTTGGAATTCTTTCAAATGTTAACCATGTAAATCTTTGTGGTTTTTACATTGATAATCCTTAATCTTTTCACTGAGAAGAAAAGCAAAATCTCATTTTCCTCATCTAATTGACTTTTAATATTTTTGAATTGAGAGCGCTTGTAAACAAGGTATATGCGGTTAATGTTTTCATAATGATAAAAATGATTGAAGAGCAATAAATTGACATATGGGGAGAAACTTAACATGCAGAAATAATGAATTTCCTTTCTCTTTTTACATATGAAAAAGCAAGTGAGTTATGTCTTAACGAAAGCTAGGTATAGTCACGCTCATGCTCTGAACATGGTTCCTATCTATATATCTTGATATTTGGTCGATGATTATGCTCTAAGGTTGTCATTGATCGACAATTTCTTTGGTTTAGTCTATCAACCCGGTGGAGGTACTTCAATCTCATCAACCAAACATCTTTCCTAAACCTCGAACGATGGACACATTTGGAATATCGGAGGCCGTGAGCAATTTCAACGGGCTGCTATAAACTCCATTTGAGCTGGCGAGTCCAAATATTTTCTCGATTTATTGCCTTCACTAAGAAAAAAATTGATTGTTACAGTCTGGTGATATGATCCGATGGCCATGTCACTAAAGTGGAAGTCGAACTTAGGAGCAGTCACATGTCAACGTTATCAAGTTTATGAATTTTATTAAAGTGCGGTGTGTACAGAGGTTAGACAGAATGAAGCAAGAAAAAATTAAAGGTAAATTTAAGGCTAGAACAAAAAGTTGGCAAAGCAAAAAGCAGTAACTTAATGAGATTATAGTTGATAAATCATTGAAGTAAAATTTAATGCCCTTATGTGATAGTTGCTCAATTAAAAGCATTGGTAAGAAAGGTAAATAAAAGTTATTAAAAAATAAGATAATTTTTTTTTGTCACATATAAAAGAAGTTGGTAATTTAATTAAAAAAATAAACGAATGTCAATAACTAACTCAAGATCTAAGACCCTAAAATTTGGTAACTTAATCGGAGAAAGGTTACATCCACTTCGATGAAGGTCGGTGATTTCTGAAAAAGGTCGGTAAATTTATTGGGTTTGTAAGTCTGAAGAAAAAAGTTGCTTAATTAAAATAAATAAAACTTAAATGAAGGTTGGGAAACCAAAATTCGTTGATAACCTAATGGGAGAAAAGCTGGTATGTCACAAAATAAATGTTGCTAGATTCATATAAGGGTTGATAAGTTTAAAGTGCTTGATATATTCAGTTTACAAACCGAAGGTCACTTGTTTGAATCCCACCAACGGCATACAAACTGTTTTAACTTGGAGTGACCTAACAGGCCAAATGCCTGCACTTAACCAGTTTGTGGGGCTTATCACGTGATGTTTCATGAGCTTTTAGGTATCCATACTTTTATGCTTGGGCCCTGGGTTATCAAAAGAAAAAGAAATAGATAAATAAGTTGATAAACAATAAAAATAATTAATAAATCATAAAATAAAATAAATAAATGTTGATTGATAACTCAAATGAGAGTTGATAATTCAAAATTAGTTTGTAATTTAATAAAAAAAGAATTGATAAGTCAATCAAATAAAGATCAGTAAATTCACAAGTAAGTTGGTAAATCTAAAGCATTGGTAAAAAAAAAATCAAATAAAGTTGGTAAAAGATAAAATAAAAAAATTGGCAACTAGAAAACTCCTAAAATTTGGACATTTTATTAATATGTGGGTAAGTTACCTTACCAGATGATTTGATGATCATTTTTTTCTTTGTATGGATTAGTAAAGTCACCTAAACCGTTTTCTTTTTTCAGATATGAAGAGATTGATTTACATATATCATTCAATGAGAACTCTTTCCTTTTTTATAAAAAATTCTTTTCTACGTTATACATCTTTCAATTTTAGGATTTCTATCGACATTATCTCTCAAATTTTACGCCATAATTCTGACCTTTATTGTAAAGGGCTTTAGAAAGAAAAGGTTAACAATGCCGTCATCAGTTCACACTTAGTCCCCAGTATAAAGCAAATGTATGTGGCCCAAAGCAAGAAGTAGGACCACATGAAGTTTCTCTTTCAGTGATCTTTATGCAAGGCCATTTTGGAAACATCGTGACTGCCATATATGAGCCTTTTAGCCTTTTCATTGTGGAATGGCAGAGGGAGTGGACCATTTCTAATGCATTTGGCTACATCTTCTAGCTTGTTGTTCAAAAGTGTTGGTCGATTCGAACCACTTGGATTGAGCTTAGCACGCAAAGGAAGCATTATTAGTCGAGCACAAGTTAGAAAGGAGAGGGTGTTGCCCTAACTCGAGATAACTCATGGGGCCTACTCGAGACGTCTTAGATAAGGCTGCAAATTAGGATATCTAAGTCCAATCTTAACTCACACAATCACTTAGCTAAGCCAAGCACTATGGATGATCAAGTCCAATGTAGCTCGATTGCATGTGTCCGGCCAAAGTAGGTGGGACTGGCAATGACTGGACTGCCACATTAGTAATTTCTAACGAAAATTGATCGGAAGGGTTATATTGAAATTTTACACAACGGTTTCGAACGAAATATGCAAAATTAAAAAGTTTAGAACTGAATTGCCATCTGTACAATAAGTACATGACTGATTGGGTATTTTTCTGTAAAATTTAGTCACAAAACTAGAATATACGTATTGTTCCCATATAATTTGACTAGGGTCAATTCCTTCCTTCAGTGTAACCAATATGTTCCTGCATGGTATTCTTGCTTCCGCTAACTCGTTTGATGCGGTGGCATTTCCAAACTGCAGTTCAAGTGTTACGCCCACCAAAACACGAGTAAAGTTTTCCTCACATACATAAAATATATATTTGAATATTGAATTTCGACAACTTAAATTATTCATAAAATGGTTGTCTCTGTAAGAGGAAAGCGTCATCTAATATTTAAATATTTTAACAGTCATGTGTGATTAAAGTAAACAAAAGCAAGACTTATTTTTTTCTTGATGACGAAGAAGGTCATGTAATTTCAAGGTGAAAGGGGGAAAAGAAAGAAAGAAACCATATACTTTTTTTTGTCAGAAATAAATTACATACTTTATGAGGAAAAAATTCGTCCTGAAATTTTCAAAAGAATCAACAGTAAGGAAGATATTTTCACCAACATATTGGTCCCAAAAACTTAGCCGTGCCCCTACCTTTGTACGGGTAAGTTTTTGGGACCAATATGTTGGTGAAAATATCTTCCTTACTGTTGATTCTTTGAAAATTTCAGGACGAATTTTTTCCTCATAAAGTATGTAATTTATTTCTGACAAAAAAAAGTATATGGTTTCTTTCTTTCTTTTCCCCCTTTCACCTTGAAATTACATGACCTTCTTCGTCATCAAGAAAAATAAGTCTTGCTTTTGTTTACTTTAATCACACATGACTGTTAAAATATTTAAATATTAGATGACGCTTTCCTCTTACAGAGACAACCATTTTATGAATAATTTAAGTTGTCGAAATTCAATATTCAAATATATATTTTATGTATGTGAGGAAAACTTTACTCGTGTTTTTGTGGGCGTAACACTTGAACTGCAGTTTGGAAATGCCACCGCATCAAACGAGTTAGCGAAGCAAGAATACCATGCAGGAACATATTGGTTACACTGAAGGAAGGAATTGACCCTAGTCAAATTATATGGAACAATACGTATTTCTAGTTTTGTGACTAAATTTTACAGAAAAATTACCCACAGTCATGTATTATTGTACAGATGGCAATTCAGTTCTAAACTTTTTAATTTTGCATATTTCGTTCGAAACGTTGTGTAAAATTTCAATATAACCCTTCCGATCAATTTTCGTTAGAAATTACTAATGTGGCAGTCCAGTCATTGCCAGTCCCACCTACTTTGGCCGGACACATGCAATCGAGCTACATTGGACTTGATCATCCATAGTGCTTGGCTTAGCTAAGTGATTGTGTGAGTTAAGATTGGACTTAGATATCCTAATTTGCAGCTTATCTAAGACGTCTCGAGTAGGCCCCATGAGTTATCTCGAGTTAGGGCAACACCCTCTCCTTTCTAACTTGTGCTCGACTAATAATGCTTCCTTTGCGTGCTAAGCTCAATCCAAGTGGTTCGAATCGACCAACACTTTTTGAACAACAAGCTAGAAGATGTAGCCAATGCATTAGAAATGGTCCACTCCCTCTGCCATTCCACAATGAAAAGGCTAAAAGGCTCATATATGGCAGTCACGATGTTTCCAAAATGGCCTTGCATAAAGATCACTGAAAGAGAAACTTCATGTGGTCCTACTTCTTGCTTTTGGGCCACATACATTTGCTTTATACTGGGGACTAAGTGTGAACTGATGACGGCATTGTTACCTTTTCTTTCTAAAGCCCTTTACAATAAAGGTCAGAATTATGGCGTAAAATTTGAGAGATAATGTCGATAGAAATCCTAAAATTGAAAGATGTATAACGTAGAAAAGAATTTTTTATAAAAAAGAAAGAGTTCTCATTGAATATATATGTAATCAATCTCTTCATATCTGAAAAAGAAACGGTTTAGGTGACTTTACTAATCCATACAAAGAAAAAAATGATCATCAAATCATCTGGTAAGGTAACTTACCCACATATTAATAAAATGTCCAAATTTTAGGAGTTTTCTAGTTGCCATTTTTTTATTTTATCTTTTACCAACTTTATTTGATTTTTTTTTTACCAATGCTTTAGATTTACCAACTTACTTGTGAATTTACTGATCTTTATTTGATTGACTTATCAATTCTTTTTTTATTAAATTACAAACTAATTTTGAATTATCAACTCTCATTTGAGTTATCAATCAACATTTATTTATTTTATTTTATGATTTATTAATTATTTTTATTGTTTATCAACTTATTTATCTATTTCTTTTTCTTTTGATAACCCAGGGCCCAAGCATAAAAGTATGGATACCTAAAAGCTCATGAAACATCACGTGATAAGCCCCACAAACTGGTTAAGTGCAGGCATTTGGCCTGTTAGGTCACTCCAAGTTAAAACAGTTTGTATGCCGTTGGTGGGATTCAAACAAGTGACCTTCGGTTTGTAAACTGAATATATCAAGCACTTTAAACTTATCAACCCTTATATGAATCTAGCAACATTTATTTTGTGACATACCAGCTTTTCTCCCATTAGGTTATCAACGAATTTTGGTTTCCCAACTTCATTTAAGTTTTATTTATTTTAATTAAGCAACTTTTTTCTTCAGACTTACAAACCCAATAAATTTACCGACCTTTTTCAGAAATCACCGACCTTCATCGAAGTGGATGTAACCTTTCTCCGATTAAGTTACCAAATTTTAGGGTCTTAGATCTTGAGTTAGTTATTGACATTCGTTTATTTTTTTAATTAAATTACCAACTTCTTTTATATGTGACAAAAAAAAATTATCTTATTTTTTAATAACTTTTATTTACCTTTCTTACCAATGCTTTTAATTGAGCAACTATCACATAAGGGCATTAAATTTTACTTCAATGATTTATCAACTATAATCTCATTAAGTTACTGCTTTTTGCTTTGCCAACTTTTTGTTCTAGCCTTAAATTTACCTTTAATTTTTTCTTGCTTCATTCTGTCTAACCTCTGTACACACCGCACTTTAATAAAATTCATAAACTTGATAACGTTGACATGTGACTGCTCCTAAGTTCGACTTCCACTTTAGTGACATGGCCATCGGATCATATCACCAGACTGTAACAATCAATTTTTTTCTTAGTGAAGGCAATAAATCGAGAAAATATTTGGACTCGCCAGCTCAAATGGAGTTTATAGCAGCCCGTTGAAATTGCTCACGGCCTCCGATATTCCAAATGTGTCCATCGTTCGAGGTTTAGGAAAGATGTTTGGTTGATGAGATTGAAGTACCTCCACCGGGTTGATAGACTAAACCAAAGAAATTGTCGATCAATGACAACCTTAGAGCATAATCATCGACCAAATATCAAGATATATAGATAGGAACCATGTTCAGAGCATGAGCGTGACTATACCTAGCTTTCGTTAAGACATAACTCACTTGCTTTTTCATATGTAAAAAGAGAAAGGAAATTCATTATTTCTGCATGTTAAGTTTCTCCCCATATGTCAATTTATTGCTCTTCAATCATTTTTATCATTATGAAAACATTAACCGCATATACCTTGTTTACAAGCGCTCTCAATTCAAAAATATTAAAAGTCAATTAGATGAGGAAAATGAGATTTTGCTTTTCTTCTCAGTGAAAAGATTAAGGATTATCAATGTAAAAACCACAAAGATTTACATGGTTAACATTTGAAAGAATTCCAACAAAAAAAAAACATTTGAAAGAATTTGGTTACAAGATCTGAATACGCATCTCACTTATCCATCGGTAAATATATAACTATCTTTTTACATCTGCAGTGTAACTGATGATGATCCTAAATTTATTTATTTATTTTTTTTACCATTACCAGATTTTTGAGTACCTGTACATGGATAGGGGCCACGAATAGGGTTTTGGGCCCATTGTGTTGGTAAAAAAATCATCCTTGCTTTTGCTTCCTGTGAAAATTTCAGGACGAAATTTGACCGCATAAAGTTTATAATCTCTTGTGTTTATTTTGTCCTTACTATTTTTTTTTTCTTGTTTTGTAAATTTTTGGGAGAGTAGTACCCCTATGCGAGGCAGGATAGGCATCACCCAATTGACAGAAAATGAAGCCATCCCTAGGAATTGACTGTGTCCACTACTTTGCTCCATGCTTCCACTTGTTTTTGGGTATGAATCCCAGGCCCATGTCAAAGCCTGTCCTCATTTGCATCACGAGCTCAATAATGACTCTAAGAAAAGAAAATCTTAACCTAACTGTTGGTGATTCTTCTGAGGAAAAACGATGCTTAAATAGCGAGATGTTTGTTGGTGTTAGATAGAGACCATATAAATAAACATTTTCTTAAACATGCTGGCAAGTCTACAACGTTAGACTGGGTCTAAGGATATGGAGTGGTTGAATGAACTTGTAAAGAAATCCCGGCAGGAGTATATGTGCTTATACCTTTGGTATGGAGCAAATTTGAAGCTCATAAGTTAATTGGATTGGACCATCAGGCTTCTGATTTGTGTTATACAGCTCTCGGGAAGTGGTTTGTTGGCGACTGCTGTGAAATTCGACCCGTTTTCAATTCATCTCAATGTTTAAGAAACTTCTTATTGGGTAGGACAGGGAAATTAGTGCTAATGGATAAGTTTTCATATGTTAGAGAATGATGTTCGATTGGCGGCTGTTCGTGGCGCTCATTTGTGAATAACTGAAGTTGTCGAAATACAAACTCATCGGATTATTCATTAATTATATATTTTCCAACACTTTCCGCAGGATGCGGATGTCGCTACGTCAAGCGACTAAGCGGCGACTAAGCGGAGGCAAGAATATTTACAGAGAAACAGATAGATAACATCGCAGTAAGGAATTGACCCGGGTTACACCAAATGCTTTTGCCCCTTATTTAGACGCTTGATGCAGATCTAGTTCTCTCAAGAACATACTTTCGCCATGTGAGAATCCTCGTCCTTGTTTTCTTGGTTATGAAAAGGATAGTCCCTGTATCCAACGACAGGGTGATGAGTTTAAAACGCCTCTCGGATGTACTTATTTAATGGTGCATTGATCTTGAACCTGTGAACTAAATCAGGATTGGCAAGGAAAAGTCGAACATACGATGTCAGATCCGCAACACCGTCTGCCACGGCTTTCATCCCCATCCCTCGAGTGAACCTGCCGGCTGACATAAATGTACCTTGATAAGCTCTTCCGAGAGTCCGCATCACATCAGCTTCTTCAATTTCTGCACCAAGACGTTCGATAGATGACATGAATTGCAGTCGAGTTACGTGGAGATAAGCGAGTTTCGAACCCATATCACCCTGGAATGTATTGAGTTGCTCGATCACTGCAAGTCCGAGGTTGAGTTGATCAGAATCCCTGGCATCGTTATAATCAATCGTCGGCGAAATTCTAATTGCAACTCGAGCACTGCCAATAGCTGTAACTACTGTTCGAACAATCTCCATCAAGAATCTGTATCTATTTTCGATTGGACCTCCATATCCATCCGTCCTATCGTTGATTCCATCCTTCAGGAATTGATCAATGAGATAGCCATGTGCCGCGTCGAGCTCGACCCCATCGAAACCTATCCTTTGCTGACATTGATGTTAAATGAACACCATATTGTCAACTTATAAAATGTTAAACGACGATCTGAAATTTAATAGAGAAAAAAAAAAGTATAAACATGAAAAGCACCCAGCTCCCCCGTGAGCGATGGTTGTGGCTTCAGTGATGAGAAGACCTCCTTCTGTCCACCGCTGTCTATACAACTCAGCGTGCGCCCCGGCTGCGGCACTCCGTTCAAGGCTCGGCACCTTGTCAAAGGCGCGAGCACTGCCCTGTGCCGCCATGCCAAACATGACTCGGTTTCGTCTCACGCAACTAATTAAGAATTGAAAATGGAGAGCAAGAGCAACTAGTATCAGAGGCAGAGTACCAACACACAACTGTGGGAGAGGTTGAATTTGCCAATCTTGTATGCACTGAAGAGGTCTGTCATTGCTATTCTTCGCTCGGGAAAAGCTGATGAAGAGACCAATAAATTTTAGAGATTCGCGTTTATGAAAGCCAGAAGATGCGTCGATGATGGGTCGATGGCTCCATTCATATAGGCACGGAAGATCCTCGACCTTTGGAAGGTAGTATGATCGATTTTGATGCAATCAGATAAGTTTGTTAAAAAACATATGATGGTGAAATTTCAAAAGAATACTTTTAGGTGTGTCTATTTCACAGAAAATCAAAGATTTGAAAAATATTTTTCAAAAAATAAATGCTTGTATCTTAGAAAAATTATTCAACGGAAAATATTTTCATTATCAATAATACTTTATGCCTAACTATTTTCACGATAATGAAAATATTTTGCATTCATTCATTTTTATGAGTAATACAAGTATTTATTTTTGAAAAATATTTTTTAAATCTATGATTTTCCGTAAAACATGCATCGATTCGCGCAAAGGAGAGACTACGAAGACAAATCCTCCAAAAAATTAAGAATCACCCATATAGCCTCACATTCCACAACATGCGACCACCTTGTCGGCATGTTTTCTTAACAAGTTGCCATCGTCTTCTCTCTGGACAAAGGAAGTAGTGGAATTGAGTTTAGTTTCTTTTGGGATTTTTTTTTTTTAATTTGACGAATAGGGTTTAGTTTAATCGGGAAATTTCGGATTTTTCGTCAACTTTGAACGCACGTGAAGTGCATGCACTCAAATCATACATTTTTTTGGGACAGCTGAGATGAAGCCACCAACTTCGCAAGGTATTTTGAGATAAACCTCCAAAATACTCTAAGAAAGATGTCCCACTTTGAGATAAACCTCCAAAAAAAATTTCCCAATTTTTCGTCGGTCGAATTTTTTTTTTTTTTTTATATCTGGCCTTTACTTGAAAAGCTGCTTGATCAAATCTAAACTACTATTTTTCCAAGTCATGAGAGTTGATGGCGGCCTGCGTATTCAATTCTCACCGAACATTAACCATTTTGTGAACGATGTCTTCAAATTCCCTTAGGAATGGGTTTCTCCCTTTTAATTGGTTATCAAGCCCACCAAAAGCCCTATGGGCCTTACTTTATTTTGATTGTTGTCTTTTGTTCTCAAACCGTTTTGAGTTAGTTAATGAAATCTTGCTCCGACAAAAAAAAAAAAAATTAAAGAAATGAGTAAGTTTTCGTCACTAGTCAATCATGAGAGTAATGGCTTGTTCCGGGCAACAAAATAATAAATTATAATTAATTAATAATTGTGTCGGGATCCCACTTTTTTATGAATTTGTGATTCATAAATGAACGTTATTCTCACAATGGACTAAGGATTGTTATGCCAGCCGAACTCCTTAAAATATTGCTTAAATAAGACATTGAAAGATTCCAAATCATGAGCATCTTCAGCTGGCTCAGGAGGTGTTGACATATGTTTTAGTTGGGAAAAAAAACATTATAAGTGTTGTAACTTTCATATAACGCTTACTTCAGTGACATTACTTTTTATGATTACCCAAGGGTCATAACTTATTTAGGATGTTCACTTAAGTAATGTAACTTTTTTTTTATCATTTGTGTGTGCCAAAACTATTTAAAAAGTTTCACCACAAGTGCCATGCCATATAGAATGTTCGGCATTTGGATGAATATTTTTAAAATATTTTGGCTCTCAAGTGATTGGTTCAAAGTTGTGGACTTAAGTGATTATTTTTTTAAAGTCATGACATTCAAGTGAACGTGTAAGAAAGTTATGATACTTGTAATATCCTTATTCCATTCTACTTCTGCAGATCATGACATTGCTGTGCTTGTAAAAATATACGACAATTATGGGTTCCCTCTTGGATTGTCTCATCATTGTATCGTAACCTAGTTTTACTCCATCCTCTTTCGATTTTTTTTATTTATCAAAAATTAGTGTCGTCATGTAATGTAAAACGCACGGGAAGTTCAAATTAGCGTTGTAGGTACTATGATGGATCTTATGATCATCTCATATGGGAAGGGACAATTCCCCAAAATGTTTAACAAAATTTTGAATTGCCATTACCTGTATTTGCTTTTGAGACAGCTATATACTTATTGTTCGGTATTATAGAAAGATGATTTGTTAACAGAATTTTAATTTGTAGTCATCTTGTGTTGTAAAATTAATGCGGAAATTGATAGGATCTTACAATTAAATAAACATGAAATCACCAGAGAAATAAACAATGTCTAATAAGTACACCAGAAATTTACATGGTTTGATCCGAGTGTCGATACCTACTCCACGGAGAGATTCAATAGCAAATAATCCATTATAATCAGAAAATCAAGTTACGATTGCTCACACGATAGAGCATTTCCCACACTTATATTAAGCCCAAAGCCACATTTTTCACAAATAAATAACCTATATTGATGTAAAACTCACGTCATGAAATAAAGCTCTATGTACGGCCAAAAGAGCGCTGTTCATTTGAAAGTGGCTCCATCGATGAAATATCTTCCACTAAAATTTGTTCTTCGATTTTTATAAAGATTAAGGTCGGTTCTATGGCAATTCTAGACAGGAATCTCAATGAACTACAAGGAGCATATGTGCCTTGTTGGAATTCAATCGATGACAAAAGTACAAAACACTTTGCTGGAATTTCGTTAGCGAAAAAATGAGATAATAGAAATATACAACGTTGGAGCTTGATCGATGAAAAGTGAGACGATTGGGAGATACAATGCTGGAACATAATTGACGATGAAGATATGAAAACTAAAACTAATATACAACACTGGAATTTGATCTAGGACGAAGATTTCAAATTACGTCTAAATTACGAAAATGATAAATTGTGAAATAATAAAAATAAAAATAAATTTGCAAGAACATTAGGCTCTTTGATTGATAGATAGGGGTTTACCAATTGTACGCTTGGGATATTTATAATTCGTACAAACAATGGCTACACATGGCCGTTACTAAAGTGATGGTCAGCCTGATTAGTCTCGTACGGCCTGATCCTCGTAAGGTCAATGGGCTTTCAGCCTGGCCCATGATCAATTCCACTAATGATAAGCAGTCCGTGGAGACTTCAGTAATTCAGTGCCTAGATTAGCCAAGTACGTTTCAGTTCTTGCTTGCAAGTACAGAAGCGACTCCTTCACTGTCGGGGATTCCGCGAACAGAACCGAGGGAGCTTGCCCGCCCTTTGTAAAGCCAGCCACCAACGTCCCACTTGAATCTTGGACAATTCCAGCAATCGAAGCCTTCGAGGTTCCGTCCGTCCACGGGCAGTCAGCATTGAGCATGAAAAGTCCTCTGGCCGGCGGTACCCAACGTTCAGGTGATGTCTTGCTATCTTCCATTTCTTTCTTTGAAACTAGATTCCATCTTTGAAAGCTCCTATTCAATGCAAGGCTGGCGTCGAAGATTAAGTTTGAATCGAGTTGACGAACTTGGAAGATGTGGGCATTGCGGGTTTCCAAATTAGCCACGGGGTTGCTTCAAGATCCTCCTTTGACGGTGGTGTGTGGTTTGAGTTGAAGAACTTAGAGAGCTATTTGTCCATTTTGTTTATTTTGACGACATTGATTTTGATGTTCAGGAGTGAGTCTGATCAAACCTTGCTTGTCCAGCGGCATAGGAGGAAGATGTGCTCTACGGTTTCATGGGCTTGAGAGCATAACGGGCACATGGGATCAGGTAATGCCATTCTCTTATGTAAGCTTTCTCTCGTAGGGATTGTCGTCTGACAGATGCTCCATAGAAAGGACCGTTAAGTTCCAGATTCTAGTCCATAGGTTTCTGCGTGGCTGGTAGAAAGTTATTGATTGATGTGTGCTGATATTCGTTGTCGTGGACCTCAGATTGTTATGCCCACTTTTCACTGTGTAAGATCCTATTCTGTTCTCATTCCAAACAAGTTGATCTGCCCTCGGCTTTTGACTAATTGGGATGGACAAGACTTCATTCACAATATGTTATCAAAGAGATCCTTTAGTTTTTGCTCCGCCCACACGATCCTCTTGGTTGATTAAGTCAGCTACTGCTGGGGGTTTTCTTGATTAGCTGGCCCTCTAATCAAACCATATGATAGCCACTTATTTTCACAAATGTTAATGGATTTACCATCACCCACTGACCAATGAACCTCAGAGTAGATCGCATCCCTATCCATAATCCAGCTTTGCCATCCCCAAGACGGCTGAGATTCCTTTCCAGCTTCACAAAAGTCACCTCTGGAAAAATAAATGCCTTTGAGAACCGGATTCCATAAGGCAGAACGGGACTGTGAGAGTTGCCATGCTTGCTTTCCCAACATGGCTAAATTAAAGGCAATCAAGTCTTTAAAGCTGGGTCCTCCATTGTCCTTCCTATTTTTTTAGACTCCCCATTTCTTCAAATGTAACCATTTTTTGACTCCTTATTTCTCCACCAACAGTATGCTATCTTTGTTCAATTGTTTGCATATTGATATGGGAATGTAAAATATGCTAAGGTCAAGCCTGTACAACCATTTTAATCAGAACATCTGTTCCTGCTTTAAACATTAGATCTCCTTCCAGCTCTCAAGTTTTATAGTGACCCTGGCTAGTATCTAGCGAACATTCGTTTCTTGGATTGACCATATTCAGATGGTACTCTGAGGTATTTCCCTGTCTTCTCAATGATTGGTGCTCTCAATTCTTGCGCCATATTTTTCAAATTCAGTGGGAAGCCACTACTAAAAAAAAGATACCTGTCTTGTTCAATTAATGGCTTGACCCGATACAAAGCAATGTTGATTCGGTATGGCTGCTAAGTCTGGCACTCCAAAGCTGTTCCATCCAGAAAAAAATATAGCATCATCAGCAAAAATTAAGTGGGAAAGAGTAGGGCAGAACTTATGCAACTTGCTTCCTCTAATATTTCCCTCTTCAGATGCTTTTTTCAGAAGCCAGAAAAGAAACATTAGCCATCAAGATGAAAAAGGTAGGGTGATAATGGATCACCCTATCTAATTCCACACAAGGGTTGAAAGAAGTATGAGGATTCTCCATTAACTTTCACACTGAAAGATACCGTAGTAAAACATTGCATAAAATCAGGGACACCCAGCATTCACAAAAGCCCATCTTAAGAATGCATGCCCCCAAGAAATCTCATTGCACCTTGTCATACTTTTTCTGCATATCCAGCTTCAGGACCACCTGAAATTTCTTTGTCCTCTTTCTAATCCTTAATTAGTGTGATCAAAATATTGTTTTGAATTGGCTGGCCAATAAGAAAGGCACTCTGCTCGGTGGTAATCAACTTAGGAAGACAACATTTCAAATGATTGGCCAACACCTTAGATATGATTTTGTAGCTCAAATTACAAAGGCTGATGGATCTGAACTAGTTCACGTCCTTCGCATTTGGTACTTTACGAATAAGTGAAATGAGAGTCTTGTTGAGCAAGGGGTCGAGAGTACCTGTTTCAAAGAAGGAAGTGACCATCTGGACCACATCTGATTGGGTACCTTCCAATGATGATGATAGAATTGACTGTTCAATCCATCTGGGCTAGGAGCTTTTAAAGCACCCATTTGGAAAACTGCTTCCTTTACTTCTTTGACCATGATCGAGGCAATCAGTCCTTCATTCATCTCCTCTTTGACTATACTAGGGAATTGATTGATGACTGGTTGGAAGTCTCTAGAACCCAACTACTCATACAGAGACTTGTAGAAACCCACAACTTCCGACACCAGTTATGATTGTCAATTTTCAGCGTAGAAATCATGTTGGGTTGTCCCCTCTGAATGGTAGTTGCATGGAAGTACTTGGTATTCTTGTCCCCCCCACTTTTAACCAATTAATTTGTGACCTCATACCACAATACATCTCTTCTTACCTCCAGATTTTCTCAATTTGCCCCACCACTTCTTGCTGTTCTTCCTTTTGGAAGGCCCCTAAGGAGCTATTAGTAAGTTCAGTGAGTTTCTTTTCAACACCTCAATTTGACGAGAAGAATTTATGAATTTCTTTTTACTCCAGGTAGCTAACTGCTCTGACACTTTTTCAACTTTGCTAGGAGGCCCCTATGAGACTATTGCGGGCCATGCCAAATTCTCTTGATGGTCTCTCCACATTCCTAATCCTCCAATCAAAAAGCTTCGAATTTGAATTCTTTTTCCTTCTCTTCCAAACTGCATGCAAGGAAAGAAGTAGAGGGCTATGATTGGATCCGATAGCTGGTAAAGCAAAACCTTCAGCATTAGGACACAAAACCCTCCACTTAATGTTGCAAAGAACGCTATCCAACCTTGTGTTAATCAAGACATGCCCTTCTCTATTGTTCGCCCAGGTAAAAGCATAGCCCTTACTCTCCACATCCATAAGTGAACAATCATTAAGTAGTTCTCTGAAAGCAACTAGCCTATAATGATCTGCTTCCCTTTCCCCAACCTTTTCTCAGTGGAAAATTGTTTCGTTAGATCACCCATACAAATCCAAGGGAGTTGATTATAAGCATGGATGGAGTGAAGTTGCTGCCACAACAAGAGTCTTTCTTGGAAAATTGTGGGAGTATGTAGGAAGGTAATTCTCATACTATCTCCACCATCTGGGACTTTGCACAACAAATCAATGTATTCCTTAAAGGTAGAAACCACCTCAACTCACACTTCCACTGTCAGCATAATCACTAGGCCCCCGTGATGCCTTTCTAATTCACCAACACTGAGTTTGGAAAATGAACCTTCTAATTCTCTTCTATAAAATTGCACAAATTTTTCACAATCGGAGACCTGTCTATAAAGGTGGCGATGTCAAAGGGTCTAATCCTTTTGCTGGGGAAATACAGGAATAAAGCAATTATCGGGAACTTGGATCTCATGGCGTATTAGGTTTCTTACAATATATTTTGGGTTAGAGCCCATAGAATGAGATTGAGATTGAACCAGAGTGCATGAACATGGCTGTGTCATGCAAGGGAGATCAAGATTGAAAAGGGAGAAAAAAAAAAGGAAATTGTGAAATCCGGCATTTGTTCAACAAGCATTGGACATCCAAAATCGAGCAAACCAAATTGGAGTCACCTCAAGCGTGCTTGTAATTCCATTTTATTACTTAATCTGTGGCGGAAAATTATATTGCTCTCCTCATGGAGTAGGTCACACTAATGGAATAGCGTAAATCTGATCTATAATGTATTCACATGTTCTACTTATTTTTATGTTTGATCACTTGTTTTTGCAATAATTGGTATCAAAGCCAGGCTCTGTCAACTTGAATCGACTCAATGGCGACAAAAGAAGGTGCTATTCAACTTTGTCGAATATCGTCCATTTCTTATTATCCATCCTTGTATGACCACACATCCACCTTAACCATCCTCATTTTTGTTACCCCAATTTTATGCTCGTGTGCTTCTGTGTGGCCAACATTCAGTTTTGTATAGCATTGCATCACATTTTCACAATCGGAGACTGTCTTAAAGGTGGCGACGTCAAAGGGTCTAATCCTTTTGTGGGGAAATACAGGATAAAGCAAGTTACCGGGGGAACTTGGATCTCATGACGATTAGGTTTCGTACAAATCTTTGGTGTTAGAGCCATAGAATGAGATTGCATTCAACCTGAGTGCATGAACATGGCTAGGTGAGTCTAGGTGCAGCATTTTTGTATCCAAGTCGGAAAATTCTTTTTAACAAAATTATACATTTCAATGGAAGCGTAAATAATAAAAACAAGGCCCTTATTCTCATTCATCACATTTCACAAAATAAGTTCCATAGGATACCCAGAGACTTTACCCCCTATTTTAAACCAGCTAATACAGGTCTAGTTCTGTCAAAGAAAGACAGTTTGTCATGTTGGAGTCCTTCATTATTTTTCTTGGTCTTAGAAAAGGATATTTCGTGTATCCAACAACAGGGTCATGAGTATAAAAAAGTTTCTCGGGGGTACTCAATTAAGGCGCATTAATCGTGAACCTATATACTAAATCAGGATTAGGAAATGAAAGTCGACTGTACGAGTATCAATCTGTATCGTCATAGACGGGCTTTCATCCCCAGTTCGCGGAGACCTGCGAGCTGACAAAAATGTACTTGGTAGCACACTATTAGAGTCCGCATGGAACTTGTCTTCTTCACTTTCTTCATCTTCAGAGCCAATTTTTCAGGACGATGGTATGAATTGCAAGTCGAGTACATGGAGAGGATGGAGTGAGTTTGGATCCAATATCAGCAGGGAATGGTGATTGTTCGATCACTATGAGTTCTACGTTGATTCGATGAGAATCATGCATCAAGATAAATGATCCCAGGTGAAATCTAGCACACTCCAATCGATCAATACCAATAGTCAACAACGCTGAACCACTCCATTAAGAATCTGCACGATTTTCAACCAAAAAATCGCAATGTTCATTCTGTTCTATGTGATTGCATCTTTTAGGAATTGATCAATAGACACCCATGTGCCTCATGGAGCGGATCCCAGAGAAAACCTGATAGTTGATCCAACAATAGTGCCGAGAACACCAAGTTACCAACCTAACAAATAAATGAGCTATTATTGTGATTCACTCGATCTATATAGAATAAGGCTATGTGGGAGAGAAAAATTATCGAACAAATTCTGAATCGAGGATAAGTTTTGCCAATTAGTTCTAAACCTTTAATTTTTTCCTTTTGAATTTTAAACCTTTCATATTTTACCAATTGCGTCATGTTGTGTCTATTTTTGGTCAAAAACATCAATGACATAGTTGTCAAGCCATCTTACACATGGTAAAGATTGGCATAAAACTGGATAATTGTTTAATTTTTTTAATTTTTCTTTTCTGATTTTTTCTTCGTAACCCCCCCCTCTCTCTCTCTCCTCTCTCTCTCTACTCTATCTCCTCTCTCTCTCTCTCTCTCTCCTCTTCGGGGCTTAGGAGAGGGACACCCTGTAGCCTCGAGAGGGGATGGCGAGTGGGCGTTGGCGGCTGTTGGTCTTCACCAGATCCATGCATTAGGGCCTTGCCTGCCAACCAAGCTGGCAGGACTATCCCTCAATGGAGGCCGACGAGGGCAGTGCCTTGCTTGAGGGCAGAGTGACTCGCTGGCCATCAATGAGGCTTCCGACAAAAGGAAAAGAAATGTAAAAGAAGTAAAATTAAGAGAAGAAAAAGGGAAAAAACAAGATAAAATATAATAAGAAGAACATGAAAGTATTTATTAAAAATACCCCCATCAAAAGTTAGTCGGTTAAGGTAGGAACCCCATGGTTAAAGCGTCCATGTCAATAAATATGTCCAAAATAATGGATGGACTCAATGGCACAAAAACGTTTAGTGGTTTAAGACTCCGTTGGCCAAACAATCAACAGGTTTAGGATTTGAATGTATTTATTATTAATATAATCGGCAAAAATTGCAACATGTTTGAAGACTTTTTAGACAATTTTCCTGCTATCCAAATCCATGAAGAATGTGATTGTGAGCAAAGTGTCCGAGTTGCACTTCGTTTTTGTTGGTACCTAACATTGATATAACTGTAATAGCCTTATACATAAGGTCTTAATCCATAAAAAGAAAACCTTTAAACTCTCGAGTTTGACCATTCTCACAATAAACAAACTTTCAGAATCAACATGCTTATTGCGTGATAAACCAACTGTATTATAAAGAAGAATTGTTTTTTTGGGTCTGAAATTGCACAGTCATTTTCTCAAAACCATTTGACTGTACTCACTGTAATTCTATTGGACTCCTTCGATGCACGGGAATGGACGATTACATAAGCTAAATATTTCGAATATCATGTGCTATCAAAATTAAAACAGTGAACTAAGGTAAGAAATCTCGCTGCCTAACCTGCTTGGAGGGAGTTGATTGCTGGCGGACGATTTGCTCGACAACCTACGGAATTTCACAAGTTTCCAAGGCTCGAGGTTCGGAGAAATTGTCTCGGGTTCCATCAAGCGTGGTATTTTCCAATTCTCGATGTGGACCGGTTGGTGACGAAATTGGCGCACCCTCACCAGGCTGATATACTAATAAATTAGAAGTAAATTATGATTAAGCAATAATATAACCTAATTTGCAAGATGCCAACATAGAAAAAAAAATGATCAATTGAGTTTAGAAAGTAGTTGAAAATTAAAGAAATTGCTTTATGGGATCCTCGACAAGCATGCCATAATTGACAAAAAATTAGACCCCCTCTCGACGTGAATAGCAGACACCACCTTCTTCCATGCTTCGATTTGTTCTTCAGGTGTAATTCTAGGAACATGGGGAAACCTAGATCCAATGTATATTTTCGACTAAGCAAAAATTATAATGAGTCTGTTCATTTAATTTATTATTGGATAGGTAATTAGATCTTAAACTGAAGCTGGGTTTCAACCAAACCAACCCAATCGACCTGTACTTCTCTATTTGGCTCTATTCCAAATTCTTGCCAATAATCTGATTAGTCACAATTGTGGCACGCCAGGCCGGACAAAATCTGAAATTCAATTGAGGGAAAAAAAAAAAAGAGCATAAAATGAAAAGTACCCAGCTCCCCCGTGAGTGATGGTTGTGGCTTCAGTGATGAGAAGACATCCCTAGGTCAACCGCTGTCTGTAGTACTCAGCGAGCGCGGCTGCGGCACTCCGTTCAAGGCTCGGCATCTGGTCAAGGCACGAGCACCACCGTGTGCCGCCACGCCAAATTTTGACTTGGTTTCGTCTCAAACGTCCCTTAAGAATGAAAATGGAGAGCAAGAGCAACACGTATCGATGTAGGGTACCAATACACACCTGTAGGGGAGGTTGAATTTGGCCTCTTGTATGGACTGAAGAGGTCTGTCATTGCTGTTTCTGGTTCGGAAAGCCAGATGAAGAGACCGACAAATTTTTGGAGAAGTGCGTTATGAAAGCCAGAAGATGCGTTGATGATGGGTGGATGGCTTGTATTCATATAGGCATTGAAGATCCTCGTCCTTTGGAAGGTACTATGATTGACTTTAGGCACAATCAAATAAGTTAGTAAAAAACAAATGATGAGAAAATATCAAAAGAATACTTTAAAGTAAGGTACTTTTCTCTTAATTTGATTCAAACTGTGATTTATCTTAAAGTACCCATGAATTAATGACTTTGTCTCAATACAACCCTATCTCACCGACGACAATCAACATGCTCGTCATGTGTCGTATTTGACCCATGGACAAGCGCCATAGGGATCACACCACTTGCAATGACAAAATGCAGTTCCCATGGATCGATTCGCTTAATAGGAGAGAATGCAAAGACAAATACTCCCAAACAAGCTAAGCAACACCCAAATAAATACTTTTTCTCTTATCATCAACCTCATATTCCACGACATTCGACCACTTTGTCGATGAGTTTTTTTTTAACACGTTGCAATCGCCTTCTCTCTGGACAAATGAAGTATTGAAATTGAGTTTAGCTCACTTGAGATATTTAAGGATCAGGGTTTAACTCATTCATGAAATTGGGAATTTTTCGTCGATTTTGAACACACGTGAAGTGCATGCACTCAAATCGGACACTTTTTGGGACAAAAATGCCCCCGTCTATGGCGGAAGACGAGGCACATTACACACTCGGGGTCATCATCCGGCAAGATTAGTGGCGCCCATGAGATGGAGGGTCAATTGAGATGAAGTAGCCAACTTCACAGGGTACCTTGAGGTAAATCTCACTTTGCGAGAATTCTAAGAAAATGTCCCACGTTAGGGTTTTTTTTTTTTAAAAAAAATTTCTTACAATTGATTGTTTTAGTTGAAGAAAATGACTAATTGGATTGGGGTTCACGAAAGACTTCCTTTGATGTTCGTCTCATACTCTCCGGACAAAGACTCCAGACCCTTAGTCTTTCTTTATCATTTTTAATCAGTCATGCCGCTCCTTACACTTTGATGTCCGCGCATTTTTCACGATGTCCAATTATTTGAGGTTAATATCACCATTTTTTTTGACAAATTTACCCCAAATGATATTCGTAGTTTTTTTCACTCGTAAAAATAATTTGTCTTAAATTTGAATTTATTCCAAATTAATTTTTTTTGTTGTGGTATTAATCTAATTATTTAGATCATGATTTTCTTTAAAAAGCGGCTTAATCAGAGTCAACTTATTTAACAAAAAAAAAAAAATCAAGATCCTTGTTTGGCTGTCCTCACCCCTCTCAATCTAAATCTCGTCTCCGCCATGAGCGTTAACTAACTAAAAATTGATGTTTGCCTTCATATTCAATTCTCACCTAACATTAACCACTTAAATTATTGCTTAAAATAAAACTCAGTGAAAGATTCCACATCGGGGCCATCTTCAGAGGCTCGAGAGGCATCGGCATATGTTCTGCTTGTGTGTATCATGACTTTGCCGTACTTGTACAAGCATGCGGCAACCATGGGTTCCTCTTGGATCTCCTCGTTCTTGCTCGAGTCATGTAGTGTAAGAGGCACGAGACGTTCGGATTGGCATTGTAGGTATTATGATGGATCTTAGGATCGCCTCATATGTGCAATTAAATTAGAACTTTTCTTTAGTAATTTTTCCATTATGATGAAAATGAATTAGGGATGTCTGCCATTCCGTTCTTCTTGCTCCTATTGAACAAATTCGGCCAGCTCTTGACCCAGAGCGAGAGAGACAGAGACAGAGAGAGAGAATTGGCCAGTAGATTAGACCACTTATTAACGACAGAAAAATAAGCCATTGTTTCCCCTATTAAAAGAAAAGGGATTTATTTTTCTCAAATAAGCTTGTGGTCTACCTTCACCGGTTGCAGTCCCTTAAGTTCCCTCCGTATCTTTTTCTTAATTGGAAAGAGGAAATATGAAGAGAACTTACGAGTAGATCTTCACCATATCGAAGAGTTCCTTCCACTGTCTCCCCTTAAACCTTTTAAGGAGTTGCTCGGTCCTAACTAGGATTACTAGTAGTGGGATAAAAAATAAGAATATCACCCACATGTACTTTTAGTTGAAGTCGCATGAGGGTACATTGTAGCGTATCAATTGGATGTCTGAGTACGTGGAAGAAAGAGATGAGTCCGTAGCTAGAATCCAACCGTGCTGAATTCGGACAAGCGGTGGGATACCGGCACCATTACAGAAGAAGCCAATTGTGATGGGCTCTTTTGAAAATATCACCTTGGCCCACTGAGATCGGTCCGCAAATCATATAGTCGATTGGATAGCTAAGGCCCATACAATGAATTCTCTGTCGTCCTCTTGTATAGCCCGGCCCTCCCAGTTCCTTTGGTGTTTAATTTGTCTGAATGCCCCGTTATAGGTATTTTGTTTAAGAACCCTTAATGATATCGTCATGTTTTCGAACAAAAGAGAAAATTGGATGTCTGAGTAGAGAAAGTTTTCTTTGATCGAAAATGGTGGACCACAGTTCCTACGAACTTAGTGAATCCATATGAAGCATTGTCGCATGAAGTGGAAATTCCAACCCTAGATTTTTTGCGCAAACACAATATAAAAAGAAGGGCAAATTACACAACAAATGTCCTTAAAATTCCACCCCGTCAAGCATCAACCAAATACACCGAACACTTGCTCCCCTCGTTCAAACACTTAATATAAATGTACGTAGTTCTCTCAAGAGCACACTTTCGTCACGTGAGGGTCCTTGTCGCTACCTTCTTGGTTAAGAAAAGGATAGTCCGTGTATCCAACAACAGGGTCATGACTATAAAAGGTCTCTCGAACGTACTCATTTAACGGTGCATTAATCTTGAACCTATGTACTAGATCGGGATTAGAAATGAAAATTCGACCATACGATATCAGATCTGCATCCCCATCGGTCACGGCTTTCATCCCCATCTCTCGAGTGAACCCGCCGGCTGACATGAATGTACCTTCATAAGCTCTTCTTAGAGTTCGCGTTATATCGGCTTCGTCAATTTCTGCACCAATATGTTCTGGCGATGGCATGAATCGGATTGAGTTACGTGGAGATAAGCGAGTTTTCGAACCCATATCACCTTGGAATATATTGAGTTTTTCAATCACCGCGAGTCCTAGGTTGAGTGGATCGGAATCCATGGCATCGTTATAATAGATTGTAGGTGAAATTCTAACTGCAACTCGAGCACTGCCAATAGCTGTGACTACTGTTTGAACAATCTCCATCAAGAATCTGCACCTATTTTCGACTGAGCCACCATATCTATCCGTCCTATCGTTAATTCCATCCTTCAAGAATTGGTCAATGAGATAGCCATTTGCTGCAAGGAGTTCAACCCCATCGAAACCTACCATTTGTCAACATTGATGTTAAAGGAATACTATATTATCAGCTTATAAAATGATAGAACATCATGATTTGCTCATATCCACATAGGTCAGGATGACGCAAAAATACTTCTATAGATGGACTAGGCTATGCCTAATAGGCACATGGTCATGATCAAGTCGAATGGGAGCTATGTAGATATATCAATGTGATCATGAAATGTGTCGAGTGCGCTTTGACTTAAGGTAGCTAATATTAATATAGTTTTTAAGTATAATCTCACATCCCTTGACTGTAGAGTTATAATTTTTTGTTGTATTCACATTGTCTCCTCCATTATTTTGTTTATTTTATTTTAATTGTTTTTTGTTCTTTAAGTGCACCAAGTCACGTTTTTTACGGAATTTTCACTTCCATCGTTTAAGTCACTTTCTTGTAACCACTGTGACTTCGTTCAATTTAAATTTAACGAGTGAGTTAAAACAGGAAATCTCGTTGCCCTAACCTGCTCTGATGGAGTTGATTGCTGCCTCATGATATTGCTCGACACCTTTGGAATTTCACTTGTTTCCAAGGCTCGAGGTTTGGAGTAATAGTCCTTGGTTCCATCAAGCATGACTATTTTCAGTTGTCCGATATGGACCGGTTGGTTGACGAAATGGGCGCACCCTCACCAGGCTGATATACTAACAAATTAAGAATAAACTATGATTAAGCAATAACATAACTCTAATTCACAAATGTGCTAACGTAGTAAAATGGACCAATCGAGAGAGAAATTTAGTACGTAGCGAAATAAAGAAATTACTTTTATGGGATGCCCGACCGGCGTGCCATAGTTGACAGAAGATTACACCGCCCTTGGCATGAACAGCATCCACCACTTTCTTCCATGCTTCGATTTGTTCTTCGGTGTAAATTCCGGGAACATGTGGAAACCTAAATCCAATGTATTTTTTAGACTAAACCAAAATTATGAACCAAGTCTAAGGAGTAAAATACAGTGAATCGTCTATTTTTTTTTCCACTTCAAGAAAATATAATTTATTTGGGTCTATTCCAGCTCTTGCAATAATCCGTTCAGTCTCATTTTACTCACAGAAATCTACAGGTCGTTTTAAGATCCACTTGAATGTCAGAAGCCATAAAGAGAGGAGAAAATTATGAGCGACCGTCCCATGTAATGTCATCAGTGGGTTATATACGTAGTAAAATAACCGACGACAGTCCTGAAATTTAATTGAGAGAAAAAGTACAAACATGGAAAAGTACCCATTCCCTCTTGAGCGATGGAGGGGCTTCAGTGATGAGAAGGCCTCCCTCCGTCGACCGCTGTCCATAGTATCGGCGAGTGCCGGCTGCGGCACTCCGTTCGAGGCTCGGCATCTAGTCAGAGGCGCGAGCACGACCCTGCGCCGCCACGCCAAACATGACTCGGTTTCATCTCATGCAGCTCATTTGAGAATCGAAGTGGAGAGCAAGAGCGACTAGTATCGGATGTAGGCGCAGCACGCACCTGTGTGAGAGGTTGAATTTGCCCATCTTGTGCGGACTGAAGAGGCCCGTCATAGCCATTTTGGGTCGGGAAAAACAGATGAACAGACCTACAATTCTGGAGAATCGCGTCCTATGAAAGCCAGAAGATGCGGTTGACGGCTTCGTTCTCTCGAATGATGTACATTGGCTAAGTAATTTATAAAAATTGGGATTGCTGTTGACGAAAGACTTTGTCCATCTCATGCTCATCCGACAAAGATTCCAGGCCTTTGTCCATCTCATGTCATTGTTATCAGTCATGCCGCTCCCGACACTTCGATGTCCACGCATTCTTCGTCGGGGTCGAATTATTTTATATCTAGCTTTTCTTAAAATGGTGCTTGATCAATTTAACTTCCTTGAAACAAAAAAATTTTGTAAGATTCTTGTCTGGCTGTCCTCTGCCCTCTAATCTAAATCACCACCCAAACCCTGTGCGTTAACTAACTAGAAATTGATGTTGGCCTTGATATTCGATTCTCACCTAACATTAACCACTCAATCATTGCTTGAAATAAAATCAGTGAAAGATTCCAAGTCGGGGTCATCTTCAGGCCGGCTCGAGAGGCAATTTGGCATGGGTTCCACTTGCATAGATGGAGATGATGACATCGCCCTGCTTGTAATAGTATATGGCCTTTATGGCTCCCTCTTGGATCTCTGGTTGCCTCTCGGACCTTCTCGTCATCGTGTTGGCAACCCAATTTTACTCAATCATCTTAGGATATTTATGCAAGTATTTGGTTGTTAACAAAATAGTAATTAGCCATTGTGTTAAAAAGAAAAAAAAGGGTGTTGAATGATATTTCCCTCGTCTTAGAAGAATCTTACCCGTTCTTTTATGATTAAGTAATCAAATATTAAACTACTCATTCATCTAAAAGTTTCGATTTTTAAAACAATCGGCAGTGGTTTCACAAAGTATCATATGATATCCGAACAGGAGGTTCTGAGTTGAAATCTTTCCAGGCCTCATTTGCCCCTCCAATTAGATATATCTATACCATACAAAAGCCAGACTAAGCGTGAGAGGAGTGATAAACAGTTGGTAATGGTCTCATAAAATCTCGCGTTTTATACTAGAGCAAAAGCTCAAACTGTGTAAACTAATCCCAATTCCAAACCGAACCGAATGTAGAGTGCTTCTTTTTTCAAATGTCCGACTAGTCGATTTTATCGGTTAATTAAAAAAAATGAACCATTATCCGATGCACAAAAAGCAAATATTATAATTCTCTATGCAACCCGTGGACATTAGACTAGTAAATCATAGCTCATGCAGTAACATGGACATTCTCTTTAACTCGTTTGGAGTTGCACACGTATCTATTTTGTTTTAAGTGGAAAACACCGCAAGGTTGGGAAAAGGAAATAAAACATGAGCCCCAAAACCTTGTTTCGGGTCCTCTTGATTTCACATTATTCTCGGCGGCATTAAATTTTAGGATTGACTAAGTTTTTCAAGTCATTTTTCGTTAATAAATGCACCCTAAGTGAATTTGCATCATGGATTTCATGTTTTGAATCCTTGCCTAATATAGATAGCAATGTAAATAGAAACTTAGCAACTACTACGGTCTAGAGGAGATCAAGTTTCTTAGCTACCTAGAGTCGCAAAGACAAACATGGCTCACGTCCCATCATTTTTCTTTTTTATCTCTAGAAATTTTGTGAAGATTTATCCGTGCGATTTTTCCTTTTTAATTGAAAAGAGGAAAAGAGAAATTTCCATTAGCGAAATAGGATATAAACAGGCGACGGGCAAGACTGACCCCGACTATCCCCAAGTGGCAAACAAACCGTCCTTCATGATCATTTGGGATGACTTGGCTGCCCGTTGACTATATGCTAGTTGCCAAAGACATCCTGCGACGATTTGTGTACCCATGGCCGTGGTTGTTACTACATTGTACATGGCTATTAGCCTTTCCTACGACCTGATATCTACACCAAATTGCATAGTTCATGTGAAGACAGCTCAAAGCGTCCCAAAAAGATACATTAAGGGGAGCAGAGGTGAAAAGTCTTAACTTATTGTATTGGTATCAATCCAGTTATAAACTTTTTAATTGAATCAATTTAGTCCTAAACATATTGCGCTGGTATTAATTGAGTTCATACGATCAATTTTAGTCGAAGATTACTAACGTTGATGTAAAGCAACCTATGTGCCACGATTGGCAGTTACGTGAACATTTTTTTTTAATAATCTTGTATTAAATTTTTGAATGGTTTATGATGTCCTTGTGCTTTTTCATTTTTTTTTTGTTTACCTCCTCCTCCTCCCCTCTCTCTCTCTCTCTCTCTCTAGGCCGACAAGGGCTATCGACTGATCCTCGTTGGCCATAGGCAAGGGCACTGGGCATCATGTTCTCGCCTAGGGCTAGCAAAGGTTGCGACGCCCTCTCCATATCCAAATCTGGCAAGTCTCTTTGGCTGACAAAGGTTGGTGGCTCGCCAGGCTTTCAAAATCTATATGACGGGCATCGGGCAAGGGTTGATTGACAGCCCTTGTCGGTCCTTAGTAAAAAAAAATGTAAAAGAAATTAAAAAATATACAAAAAATAAATTATTGAGTTATTATTAAAAGAAGTCCACGTCATAGATTTTTAGCCAAAATTGCTGAATAGACTCAGTTGGTACCAATGCAAAAAGATTTAAGACTAAATTCATTCAACTAAAAAATTTATAGATGAATCGGTACCAATTCAATAGGTTCAAGACTTTTCAGTACTTTTCCCGACTCTAGATCAAACACTGTGCGGTTCAATTCTCGCGGGAATTTGGTTCAATCCTCGATACCAAAAATTGAGAACCGGCATAGCGCTATCTAGTTCAAAGGTCAAGGTGCTCAACCTAGATTGACACATTTTACCTATGTTTGTTGTTTGTTTTGTTATTAGGTTGTTAGAATTTGAAGTAACACTTTTCTACAATTTACATTTTACGTTACATACTTTTGGAAATTGAAGGTTTCTCTTGTTGTTTTAGCTTTCGTTTTACTTGACGAGGGATGAGTTAGATAACTTCCTATTACTTCAGATTTCTATTTGTTTTTCACCAGTGTTTTACTTTTCGCTGTTTGTTGCTCAGCATTGCGTTTCTAACTGTTGTGCGTTGACGAAAATCTGTCTTGAAAGAGTAAGTTTGACCTTCCAAAGTATACACGAACAAGACAAGACCGGCAGGGTCAGTTCTAGCGTCTACCCAACCTGCTTCCAATAATACTTTCTTGCCTCCACCGTTCCTTGTTGGCATTGCCTACAAATTTCTTTCGTGGAAAAAAAAAAATGAATGCGAAAAATGAATAAATAAAATTCATTGGTAAATATTAACAACTCGCCGATTTGGATCAAAACCCATTTTGCTTCAAACTCATTTGTACAGACCAAATTTGCCCGTCCCCTTGATCCTGGACACCCCGCCCATGAAACAAGCTTAGCCAATGGTGATTCAAAAATGGAAAGAGCCCATCCAGAAGGTATCGGCCAGTCTCTTTCTTGATCTGGAAGGACTCGGCACTCCAACCCAAGTCCACGGCCGAGCGTGGATCTCAACTCCCCAGAACCCAAGCTCGGGTCCACAAAGGCTGTGCCCGGGTCCTTGACGCTCGAGCTCGGGTCCCAGCACACTAGCCAGAGTCTCAGTGCACGAGCTCAGGTCCTCGTTGCTCAAGCAAGTGTCTATCAAGGTTGAGGCTAAGACCTCGATGACTGTACCTAAAACCCTGGCGCCCGTGCTCGAGTTCCAGGCCCCCATGCTCGGTTCCCAAGCCCCCATGCATGTCCATGGAGGCCAATGTTTGAGTGCACGTGCCTGGTCCATTAAAGTCGGGCCTAGGACCGTGGTGCCAATTCTCAAATCTCTGTGCCTAAGCTTGGGTACATCGAGGTTGACGCCTGAGTCCCCAATGGTGATTCAAAAATGGAAAGAGCCCATCCATAAGGTCTCGGCCTTCGTCTTTCTTTCTCCCCTTCTCTCTCTTTTTTCTTTCTTTCTCGATTTTCAAGATTTGTGGACAACGGGAGCACGTCTGACAGATCGAGTGAAGCAATTCAATGCAGAACAACTTCTTGGAAGATTTCTAGAATGCTGAGTTGGAATGAAAAGTTTGATTTCGTTTCGCGAAAAATATTTTTAGAGAAAACATTTTTCGATGTTTGTATCGCATAGAAAAATGAGTCAACGGAAAATCTATATTTAAATTTAGGAAAATGATTTCCTTTTTAACAAATCAGAATTCATTTTTTCAATAATGTATGATTACTTACCAAAAACTGAAAATATTTTTTAGTTATTTTCAAGTTCAACTCAAGAATAGGAAAATTTATTATTTTCTTAAAATCGGTACTTTTCATTTTCAAGTTCAAGTCAAGTATCGGAAAATATTATTATTTTCTTAAAAAAAGGTGCTTCAAAAAATGTTTTCAGAAATTCAAATTTTCACTAAACAACGGAGCATAAATTATTCTGGAAAAAAAAAGAAAAAGAAAAAGAGAGCCTAATTTCTTCTCTGATTTCAATTCAAACAGTAATGTTGATCTTGCTTGTGTCGCCAGCGTTTGCTCAGCCAGCTCTTATTCCACCGACGATTCTACTCCACCAACGCTATCGACTCAGGATCTATATTTGTTCTTCATTTCCTTCGGAATTTTTGAATTGTCACCGAATTCTGCTCTCTAGAGATCTCGTTGGACTAGACTGGGCTTCATCTTTTCTGCTCTGTTTCCGAACAGGATGCTCGAAGTACTCAAAGCTGCTCGACCTCGATCCACCTTCGCCGACACTGATCTTCATTACTGATGCGTCCAGGATCTCCGCTCTCATATCCACTCGTTACTCGAAGCTTAAAAATCAGTCTCGCTGAGGTAAGAGCACGTCTCTTTTTCTGTCCTTTATATGAGAAACCGAGACGGAGAACTCTAGTTACCGCTCGTGCGAAAATCAATCACGATTGAGGTTTTTCTGATGAGTTGACATTGTGTTACTGTTGATTTTTTCGATTTGTGACGCATGGTTGTTTTAATCTTGCACATAATCTCTTTGGTTGAATTGTCCTCCACCTGTTTGATGAAATGCATGAATGTGATCAGTACGAATTTGCTTTCGTTATTTGATCAATCTGACCGTCTACCAGCATGCTGATCTGATAACATCTGATTTGTTAATCATTGAACACACGTTTGTTGCTCTATCCATGCTATCGAAATTCCATTGCGCCCTTTCTTAATCGGCACCTACTAGTTTCTTTGCAACGCATTGATCTTCGTTGCCCTGCTATGAATCGCCATTATCAATAGAGCTGTCTTAACATGTGAAGGAGAACGCCTATGATTATTCTCCGATTCTGGAACTGGATGTGTTGAAATTTAACAGTACGAAATGAATAAGAGGCTGAATGACAACTTGATACCAATTTGCTCATTTTCAGGATCTAAGCCAATCTGGTGTTTTGGTCGGTTCAAATGCACATATGTATGTAAGAATGTTTAAGGATTAAATTATAATCCTTAACAACATTCTTACATACATATGTGCATTTGAACCGACCAAAACACCAGATTGGCTTAGATCCTGAAATGAGCAAATTGGTATCAAGTTGTCATTCAGCCTCTTATTCATTTCGTACTGTTAAATTTCAACACATCCAGTTCCAGAATCGGAGAATAATCATAGGCGTTCTCCTTCACATGTTAAGACAGCTCTATTGATAATGGCGATTCATAGCAGGGCAACGAAGATCAATGCGTTGCAAAGAAACTAGTAGGTGCCGATTAAGAAAGGGCGCAATGGAATTTCGATAGCATGGATAGAGCAACAAACGTGTGTTCAATGATTAACAAATCAGATGTTATCAGATCAGCATGCTGGTAGACGGTCAGATTGATCAAATAACGAAAGCAAATTCGTACTGATCACATTCATGCATTTCATCAAACAGGTGGAGGACAATTCAACCAAAGAGATTATGTGCAAGATTAAAACAACCATGCGTCACAAATCGAAAAAAATCAACAGTAACACAATGTCAACTCATCAGAAAAACCTCAATCGTGATTGATTTTCGCACGAGCGGTAACTAGAGTTCTCCGTCTCGGTTTCTCATATAAAGGACAGAAAAAGAGGACGTGCTCTTACCTCAGCGAGACTGATTTTTAAGCTTCGAGTAACGAGTGGATATGAGAGCGGAGATCCTGGACGCATCAGTAATGAAGATCAGTGTCGGCGAAGGTGGATCGAGGTCGAGCAGCTTTGAGTACTTCGAGCATCCTGATCGGAAACAGAGCAGAAAAGATGAAGTCCAGTCTAGTCCAACGAGATCTCTAGAGAGCAGAATTCAGTGACAATTCAAAAATTCCGAAGGAAATGAAGAACAAATATAGATCCTGAGTCGATAGCGTTGGTGGAGTAGAATCGTCGGTGGAATAAGAGGTGGCTGAGCAAACGCTGGCGACACAAGCAAGATCAATATACTGTTTGAATTGAAATCAGAGAAGAAATTAGGCTCTCTTTTTCTTTTTCTTTTTTTTTTCCAGAATAATTTATGCTCCGTTGTTTAGTGAAAATTTGACATTTCTGAAAATATTTTTGAAGCACCTTTTTTTAAGAAAATAATAATATTTTCCGATACTTGACTTGAACTTGAAAATGAAAAGTACCGATTTTAAGAAAATATATATTTCCTATTCTTGAGTTGAACTTGAAATAAACTAAAATATTTTCAGTTATTTGGTAAGTAATCATACATTATTGAAAAAATGAATTCTGATTTGTTAAAGAGGAAATCATTTTCCTAAATTTAAGTATAGATTTTCCGTTAACTCATTTTTTATGTGATACAAACATCGAAAAATGTTTTCTCTAAAAATATTTTTCGCGAAACGAAACCAAACTTTTCATTCCAACTCAGCATTCTAGAAATCTTCCAAGAAGTTGTTCTGCGTTGAATTGCTTCACTCGATCCGTCAGACACGCTCCATTGTCCACAAATCTTGAAAACATCGAGAAAGAAAGAAAAAAAAAAGAGAGAAGGGGGAGAAAGAAAGACGAAGGCCGAGACCTTATGGATGGGCTCTTTCCATTTTTGAATCACCATTGGGGACTCATGCATCCACCTCGATGTACCCAAGCTTAGGCACAAGAGATTTGAGAATTGGCACCACGGTCCTAGGCCCGACCTTAATGGACCCAGGCACGTGCACTCAAAACATTGGCCTCCATGGACATGCACGGGGCCTTGGGAACCGAGCATGGGGGCCTAGAACTCGAGCATGGGCGCCAGGGTTTTAGGTACAGTCATCGAGGTCTTAGCCTCAACCTTGTTAGACATTGCTTGAGCAACGAGGACCTGAGCTCGTGCACTGAGACTCTGGCTCGTGCTGGGCCCGAGCTCAAGCGTCAAGGACCTGCGCACAGCCTTTGTGGACCCGAGCTTGGGTTCTGGGGAGTTGAGATCCACGCTCGGCCGTGGACTTGGGTGGAGTGCCGAGTCCTTCTGGATCAAGAAAGAGACTGGCCGAGACCTTCTGGATGGGCTCTTTCCATTTTTTGAATCACCATTGGCTAAGCTTGTTTCATGGGCGGGGTGTCCAGGATCAAGGGGACGGGCAAATTTGGTCTGTACAAATGAGTTTGAAGCAAAATGGGTTTGATCCAAATCGGCGATTGTTAATATTTACCAATGAATTTTTTTTCATTTTTCGCATTCATTTTTTTTTTCACGAAAGAAATTGTAGGCAATGCCAACAAGGAACGGTGGAGGCAAGAAAGTATTATTGGAAGCAGGTTGGGTAGACGCTAGAACTGACCCTGCCGGTCTTGTCTTGTTCGTGTATACTTTGGAAGGTCAAACTTACTCTTTCAAGACAGATTTTCGTCAACGCACAACAGTTAGAAACGCAATGCTGAGCAACAAAACAGCGAAAAGTAAAACACTGGTGAAAAACAAATAGAAATCTGAAGTAATAGGAAGTTATCTAACTCATCCCTCGTCAAGTAAAACGAAAGCTAAAACAACAAGAGAAACCTTCAATTTCCAAAGTATGTAACGTAAAATGTAAATTGTAGAAAAGTGTTACTTCAAATTCTAACAACCTAATAACAAAACAAACAACAAACATAGTAAAATGTGTTCAATCTAGGTTGAGCACCTTGACCTTTGAACTAGATAGCGCTATGCCGGTTCTCAATTTTTGGTATCGAGGATTGAACCAAATTCCCGCGAGAATTGAACCGCACAGTGTTGATCTAGAGTCGGGAAAAGTACTGGAAAAGTCTTGAACCTATTGAATTGGTACCGATTCATCTATAAATTTTTTAGTTGAATGAATTTAGTCTTAAATCTTTTGCATTGGTACCAACTGAGTCTATTCAGCAATTTTGGCTAAAAATCTATGACGTGGACTTCTTTTTAATAATAACTCAATAATTTATTTTTTGTATATTTTTAATTTCTTTTACATTTTTTTTTACTAAGGACCGACAAGGGCTGTCAATCAACCCTTGCCCGATGCCCGTCATATAGATTTGAAAGCCTGGCGAGCCACCAACCTTTGTCAGCCAAAGAGACTTGCCAGATTTGGATATGGAGAGGGCGTCGCAACCTTTGCTAGCCCTAGGCGAGAACATGATGCCCAGTGCCCTTGCCTATGGCCAACGAGGATCAGTCGATAGCCCTTGTCGGCCTAGAGAAGAGAGAGAGAGAGAGGGGAGGAGGAGGAGGTAAACAAAAAAAAAATGAAAAAGCACAAGGACATCATAAACCATTCAAAAATTTAATACAAGATTATTAAAAAAAATGTTCACGTAACTGCCAATCGTGGCACATAGGTTGCTTTACATCAACGTTAGTAATCTTCGACTAAAATTGATCGTATGAACTCAATTAATACCAGCGCAATATGTTTAGGACTAAATTGATTCAATTAAAAAGTTTATAACTGGATTGATACCAATACAATAAGTTAAGACTTTTCACCTCTGCTCCCCTTAATGTATCTTTTTGGGACGCTTTGAGCTGTCTTCACATGAACTATGCAATTTGGTGTAGATATCAGGTCGTAGGAAAGGCTAATAGCCATGTACAATGTAGTAACAACCACGGCCATGGGTACACAAATCGTCGCAGGATGTCTTTGGCAACTAGCATATAGTCAACGGGCAGCCAAGTCATCCCAAATGATCATGAAGGACGGTTTGTTTGCCACTTGGGGATAGTCGGGGTCAGTCTTGCCCGTCGCCTGTTATATCCTATTTCGCTAATGGAAATTTCTCTTTCCTCTTTTCAATTAAAAAGGAAAATCGCACGGATAAATCTTCACAAAATTTCTAGAGATAAAAAAGAAAAATGATGGGACGTGAGCCATGTTTTTGTCTTTGCGACTCTAGGTAGCTAAGAAACTTTGATCTCCTCTAGACCGTAGTAGTTGCTAAGTTTCTATTTACATTGCTATCTATATTAGGCAAGGATTCAAAACATGAAATCCATGATGCAAATTCACTTAGGGTGCATTTATTTAACGAAAAATGACTTGAAAAACTTAGTCAATCCTAAAATTTAATGCCGCCGAGAATAATGTGAAATCAAGAGGACCCGAAACAAGGTTTTGGGCTCCATGTTTTATTTCCTTTTCCCAACCTTGCGGTGTTTTCCACTTAAAACAAAAATAGATACGTTGTGCAACTCCAAACGAGTTTAAGAGAATGTCCATGTTACTGCATGAGCTATGATTTACTAGTCTAATGTCCACGGGTTGCATAGAGAATTATAAATATTTGCTTTTTGTGCATCGGATAATGGTTCATTTTTTTTAATTAACCGATAAAATCGACTAGTCGGACATTTGAAAAAAGAAGCACTCTACATTCGGTTCGGTTTGGAATTGGGATTAGTTACACAGTTTGAGCTTTTGCTTCTAGTATAAAACGCGAGATTTTATGAGACCATTACCAACTGTTTATCACTCCCTCTCACGCTTAGTCTGGCTTTTGTATGGTATAGATATATCTAATTGGAGGGCAAATGAGGCCTGGAAAGATTTCAACTCAGAACCTCCTGTTCGGATATCATATGATACTTTGTGAAACCACTGCCGATTGTTTTAAAAATCGAAACTTTTAGATGAATGAGTAGTTTAATATTTGATTACTCTATCATAAAAGAACGGGTAAGATTCTTCTAAGACGAGGGAAATATCATTCAACACCCTTTTTTTTCTTTTTAACACAAATGGCTAATTACTATTTTGTTAACAACCAAATACTTGCATAAATATCCTAAGATGATTGAGTAAAATTGGGTTGCCAACACGATGACGAGAAGGTCCGAGAGGCAACCCAGAGATCCAAGAGGGAGCCATAAAGGCCATATACTATACAAGCAGGGCGATGTCATCATCTCCATCTATGCAAGTGGAACCCATGCCAAATTGCCTCTCGAGCCGGCCTGAAGATGACCCCGACTTGGAATCTTTCACTGATTTTTATTTCAAGCAATGATTTGAGTGGTTAATGTTAGGTGAGAATCGAATATCAAGGCCAACATCAATTTCTAGTTAGTTAAACGCACAGGGTTTGGGTGGTGATTTAGATTAAGAGGGCAGAGGACAGCCAGACAAGAATCTTACAAAATTTTTTTTTTCAAGGAAGTTAAATTGATCAAGCACCATTTTAAGAAAAGCTAGATATAAATAATTCGACCCCGACGAAGAATGCGTGGACATCGAAGTGTCGGGAGCGGCATGACTGATAACAATGACATGAGATGGACAAAGGGCCTGGAATCTTTGTCGGATGAGCATGAGATGGACAAAGTCTTTCGTCAACAGCAATCCCAATTTTTATAAATTACTTAGCCAATGTACACTCATTCGAGAGAACGAAGCCGTCAACCGCATCTTCTGGCTTTCATAGGCGCGATTCTCCAGAATTTGTAGGTCTGTTCATCTGTTTTCCCGACCCAAAATGGCTATGACGGGCCTCTTCAGTCCGCACAAGAGGGCAAATTCAACCTCTCACACAGGGTGCGTGCTGCGCCCTACACCGATACTAGTCGCTCTTGCTCTCCATCTTCGATTCTCAAATGAGCTGCATGAGATGAAACCGAGTCATGTTTGGCGTGGCGGCGCAGGGTCGTGCTCGCGCCTCTGACTAGATGCCGAGCCTCGAACGGAGTGCCGCAGCCGGCACTCGCCGAGTACTATGGACAGCGGTCGACGGAGGGAGGCCTTCTCATCACTGAAGCCACCTCCATCGCTCAAGAGGGAATTGGGTAGCTTTTCCATGTTTGTACTTTTTCTCCTCAATTAAATTCAGACTGTCGTCGGTTATTTACTACGTATATAACCCACTGATGACATTACATGGGACGGTCCGCTCATATTTTCTCCTTCTCTTTATGGCTTGACATTCAAGTGGATCTTACAACGACCTGTAGATTTCTGTGAGTAAATTGAGACTGAATCGGATTATTGCAAGAGCTTGGAATAGAACCCAAATAAATTATATTTTCTTGAAGTGGAAAATAGACGATTCACTGTATTTTACTCCTTAGACTCTGGTTCATAATTTTGGTTTAGTCTAAAAAATACATTGGATTTAGGTTTCCACATGTTCCGGAATTTACACCGAAGAACAAATCGAAGCATGGAAGAAAGTGGTGGATGCTGTTCATGCCAAGGGCGTGTAATCTTCTGTCAACTATGGCACGCCGTCGGGCATCCCATAAAAGTAATTTCTTTATTTCGCTACGTACTAAATTTCTCTCTCGATTGTCCATTTTACTACTTTAGCACATTTGTGAATTAGAGTTATGTTATTGCTTAATCATAGTTTATTCTTAATTTTTAGTATATCAGCCTGGTGAGGGTGCGCCCATTTCGTCAACCAACGGTCCATATCGGACAACTGAAAATAGTCATGCTTGATGGAACCAAGGACTATTACTCCAACCTCGAGCCTGGAAACAAGTGAAATTCCAAGGTTGTCGAGCAATATCATGAGGCAGCAATCAACTCCATCAGAGCAGGTTAGGGCAACGAGATTTCCTGTTTTAACTCACTCGTTAAATTTAAATTGAACGAAGTCACAGTGGTTACAAGAAAGTGACTTAAACGATGGAAGTGAAAATTCCGTAAAAACCGTGACTTGGTGCACTTAAAGAACAAAAAACAATTAAAATAAAATAAACAAAATAATGGAGGAGACAATGTGAATACAACAAAAAATTATAACTCTAGTCAAGGGATGTGAGATTATACTTAAAACTATATTATATTAGCTACCTTAAGTCAAAGCGCACTCGACACATTTCATGATCACATTGATATATCTACATAGCTCCCATTCGACTTGATCATGACCATGTGCCTATTAGGCATAGCCTAGTCCATCTATAGAAGTATTTGCGTCATCCTGACCTATGTGGATATGAGCAAATCATGATGTTCTATCATTTTATAAGCTGATAATATAGTATTCCTTTAACATCAATGTTGAACAATGGTAGGTTTCGATGGGGTTGAACTCCTTGCAGCAAATGGCTATCTCATAACATTGACCAATTCTTGAAGGATGGAATTAACGATAGGACGGATAGATATGGTGGCTCAGTCGAAAATAGGTGCAGATTCTTGATGGAGATTGTTCAAACAGTAGTTACAGCTATTGGCAGTGCTCGAGTTGCAGTTAGAATTTCACCTACAATCTATTATAACATGCCATGGATTTCCGATCCACTCAACCTAGGACTCGCGTTGATTGAAAAACTCAATATATTCCAAGGTGATATGGGTTCGAAACTCGCTTATCTCCACGTGACTCAATCACGATTCATGCCATCGCCAGAACATATTGGTGCAGAATTGACGAAGCCGATATAACGCGAACTCTAAGAAGAGCTTATGAAGGTACATTCATGTCACCGGCGGGTTCACTCGAGATGGGGATGAAAGCCGTGACCGATGGGGATGCAGATCTATATCGTATGGTCGAATTTTCATTTCTAATCCCGATCTAGTACATAGGTTCAAGATTAATGCACCGTTAAATGAGTACGTTCGAGAGACCTTTTATAGTCATGACCCTGTTGTTGGGATACACGGACTATCCTTTTCTTAACCAAGAAGGCAGTGACAAGGACCCTCACGTGACGAAGTGTGCTCTTGAAGAGAACTACGTACATTTATATTAAGTGTTTGAACGAGGGGAGCAAGTGTTTTCGGTGTATTTGGTTGATGCTTGACGGGGTGGAATTTTAAGGACATTTGTTGTGTAATTTGCCCTTCTTTTTATATTGTGTTTGCGCAAAAAATCTAGGGTTGGAATTTCCCTTCATGCGACAATGCTTCATATGGATTCACTAAGTTCGTAGGAACTGTGGTCCACCATTTTCGATCAAAGAAAACTTTCTCTACTCAGACTCCAATTTTCTCTTTGTTCGAAAAACATGACGATATCATTAAGGTTTCTTAAACAAAATACCTATAACGGGGCATTCAGACAAATTAAACACCAAAGGAACTGGGAGGGCCGGGCTATACAAGAGAGGACAGAGAATTCGTTGTATGGGCCTTAGCTATCCATCGACTATATGATTTGCGGACCGATCTCAGTGGGCCAAGGTGATATTTTCAAAAGAGCCCATCAACAATTGGCTTCTTCTGTAATGGTGCCGGTATCCCACCGCTTGTCCGAATTCAGCAGGTTGGATTCTAGCTACGGACTCATCTCTTTCTTCCACGTACTCAGACATCCAATTGATACGCTACAAATGTACCCTCATGCGACTTCAACTAAAAGTACATGTGGGTGATATTCTTATTTTTTATCCCACTACTAGTATCCTAGTTAGGACCGAGCAACTCCTTAAAAGGTTTAAGGGGAGACAGTGGAGGAACTCTTCGATATGGTGAAATGATCTACTCGTAAGTTCTCTTCATATTTCCTCTTTCCAATTGAAAAAGATACGGAGGGAACTTAAGGGACTGCACCGGTGAAGGTAGACCACAAGCTTATTTGAGAAAAATAAATCCCTTTTCTTTTAATAGGGGAAACAATGGCTTATTTTTCTGTCGTTAATAGTGGTCTAATCTACTGGCCAATTCTCTCTCTCTGTCTCTGTCTCTCTCGCTCTCTATGGGTCAAGAGCTGGCCGAATTTGTTCAATAGGAGCAAGAAGAACGGAATGGCAGACATCCCTAATTCATGTTCATCATAATGGAAAAATTACTAAAGAAAAGTTCTAATTAATTTACTTGCACATATGAGGCGATCCTAAGATCCATCATAGTACCTACAATGCCAATCCGAACTTCTCGTGCCTCTTACACTACATGACTCGAGCAAGAACGAGGAGATCCAAGAGGAACCCATGGTTGCCGCATGCTTGTACAAGTACGGCAAAGTCATGATATACACAAGCAGAACATATGCCGATGCCTCTCGAGCCTCTGAAGATGGCCGATTTGGAATCTTTCCACTGAGTTTTATTTTAAGCAATAATTTAAGTGGTTAACGTTAGGTGAGAATTGAATATGAAGGCAAGCATCATTTTTAGTTAGTTAACGCTCATGGCGGAGACGAGATTTAGATTGAGAGGGTGAGGAAAGCCAAACAAGGATCTTGATTTTTTTGTTAAATAAGTTGACTCTGATTAAGCCGCTTTTAAAGAAAATTATGATCTAAATAATTAGATTAATACCACAACAAAAAAAATTAATTTGGAATAAATTCAAATTTAAGACAAATTATTTTTATGAGTGAAAAAACTACTAATTGGGGTAAATTGTCAAAAAAATGGTGATATTAACCTCAATAATTGGACATCGTGAAAAATGCGCGGCATCAAAGTGTCAGGAGCGGCATGACTGATTAAAAATGATAAAGAAAACTAAGGGTCTCGAGTCTTTGTCGGAGAGTATGAGACGAACATCAAAGGCAGTCTTTTTCATGAACCCCAATCCCGTTAGTCATTTACTTCAAACAAAACAATCAATTGTAAGAAATTTTTTATAAAAAAAACACCACAACGTGGGACATTTTTCTTAGAATTCCAGCATAAAACGGGGGGGGGGGGGGGGTGGGGGGGGTGAGGGGGGGGTGGGCGCCTCCCTGACTCGCTTGTGATCCCGATCTTGGTGGGCCGGAAGGGGGGCGGGGGAGGGGAAGAGCACGCAGGGGGAAGAACAAGAGGGGGGGGGGGGGAAGAGGGAAGAGGAGGGGGGAGGAGAGGGGGGGGAGGAGACGGAGGAGAGAAGGGGAGGGGGGGGAGGGGAGGGGGGGGAGGAAAAAGGGAGAAGGGGGGGGAGGGGGGGAGGGAAAAGAGGGAGGAGGGAAGAAGGAGATAGAAGCCGGACGGAAGAGAGATGAGAGGGCAGGGTCTAGGGGGAAAAA
>JAGVVM010001039.1:0-22708 GCA_019149425.1 Psidium friedrichsthalianum | reverse complement strand
TCAATGACTTATATCAGTCTTGGTCGAATAAACTCAACATCGACGGCTGAATTAGGCTATAACATCTTGGTGTCTGTTTGTAACATCGAATTAATCGTCCACTAATGTCATATAGACGGATGTTCATCATTGCTCATTAAGTAAAATTCGGATACTGACTCTGTACAATTTTATTTAAATGCTTCTTATTGTCAATTGCGATTGCTCCGACGCATCAAATCACCAACCCAATACTTTGTTCACTCCAAGAGATCGATCAAATCTATGGTACCAAATTGACAGTGATTTTCTATTTTCATTTTTGGAAGAGCGTCGCAAGAAAAATTGGAGTTAAGGGCATGAATTCTCCACCAACAGAAGTGGGTTTGCTCATTTGCTGGATTAAGAAAGGCATTTTCTCATCATATATCAAAGTTGTTTCAGTCGACCAGTGGCTGACCTTTCAGGTTCCATTTCACAGGGTTGCAGCCATGGGATGTTCTAACGAAAACAAGAAGGATGATTCGTGTTCGTCTCTCGTTGACTTCCCCATATTCGGTGATCTCAGATTAATTTGTTGCTTCTCATTTTTGCATAATGAAAATGCAATGGAAGCCGTGCGGTTCTTAATTGGAAATTGTTGGGAGTAACAAACAAGTATAAACCTATCAGTCACACGAAAGAAATACGGGTTGTTACGATTCCAGCTCAGAAGCCGACGTGTGAGGAGGATATTATCAGGATTGTCCGACATCGGTCATGGAAGGGACAGGTAGTCGGTTTATAAGTGTGACGAAGGACCTCATCCTTTTAAGGGAGCTCTTAGGATGAGATAGGGCCCAAGACCGCCCAATAACGATATCAGAGCCTTTAGTTAATTTATGAACTAACATGGTTCTATTAATCGTGCCTAATAAATGAAATATTTCAATCTTTGATCCACCCGTTATGCTTAGCACGAGAAAAGCTACCGTCAGTTATTAATAAACAAATTCATTTTATTTATCAATTGCTTGATTAACGAAATTTAGGGGGGCATTCGTGTAAATGAGGAGTGCGATAAAGAAGGATTTTTTCCTTTCTCCTTTGGGGGGTGGGGGGGCTGTTGGCGTTCGGGAACTGAAAATGATGGGGATCGCAAGAGACAACAGCAGTGAGAGAGAGAGAGAGAGAGACAGAAGGGACTGCAAATTCGCAATGCAAGTAGGGAGGAACAAGCACGCCTAGACATTTATGGCGACGGCTAATCTTGTCTGTGAAGACGAAGACAGGCAGTACAAAGTTACAAGTTACAACCCCACCTTCATTTAATGATAATCTTCAATTTTGTCCCCCGCCCTTTCTTTCTTCGGTCCCTCCAAATCAAATCACAGTAATCCCCGTAAACGGAAGCCATCGTCCAATGCCGTTTTCAGCCACGACCGCCCAGAGGAATAGACCTGTCGAATTGATGGTCGGATCGAGTCGAAAATAGATTGGCTCGTGTATTGACTCATTTAATCCGTTTTGATATATTTTTATGTAATATAAGTTCATATTTAATACAATTTTTTTTTATTAAAAAGATATTTGTCATAAATTTCTATTTTTTTCATTTTTTTTTCTCTAGGAAATTACCAAATTTTCCTTCTTCCTCCACCGGTTGCCGACTAGAGACATGATGATGACCGGCAACCAGTGACAATCGATGAGCGGCCGGTGATGGGGCGATAGGTTGACCGCAGGCCAAGTCCGACTGACTGTCGACAGGCGACGGGCCGATGACTGGCCAGCACCAGCGATCGGCAGGCCAATTATGACAAGCGGGCCGACATCGGCGACAAGCGGCAATCGACGACCGGCTGGCAAATAGCGACCAGCTAGAGCTGGGCAAGCCTCAAGCTCGCCCAAGGTCGGCTAGGCTCGAGCTTGCCTGTAGTCGTCGCTAGTCATTCGCTGCATGGGAATAAGGAAAAAGGAAAAAAAAAAGAATGCAATAAAAAATAAAAGTTTACTAAAAAAAATTCGCGGGCCGACCCTTCCTAGATTTCAAAGAAAAAAAGTAACTAATTTATGATCCATTTAACTATTTAAAAATTAAATGCAACACGTTTATAAACTCATACTATTAAATATGAGTTTTAGATCCATTTCGCCGCTTCCAAGAGCATCTCAATTTTGTCTGTCATGCGCTTTGGATGTCGATATGCATTGCGTGTTGCCTCGATCGGCCTCGGCAGGCTCCAACCCTAGAAAAAACTGCGACAGGGGAGAGAGAAATGACCGACGATTCTGGTGACGAATAGAAGCAAATTGAGTGTAGCTTATTACAAGACTTTGCACGGTCGATGAACATCTCGACATGGAGGAATCGAGTTCTAGAAGAGCTCGGCCCTAACGTGCTTTTCATGTGACACGAAGCCGGAGGGCGTTATTGACCGTCTATTCCAAAACAATGTTCGGTTGTAGCTTTTTGACCCAATTGATTAAAGAAAAATAAAAAAAAAAATCACACAAGGTGACTTATGTAAAAAGTGCAAAGTCAAGGGGCGTTGTTGCAAAGACGAAAGAGGCCCTCATTTTCCCCTCCCTTGTAACGACTACTGCCTATCCCGAAGTTGGCAAAGGGGGTCCCACTACCATCAAATTGAACAATACTTCTAGATGGATGATTCATCTTAACTTAGAGTCTCGCTTTGGGACAATAATTACTTGCCTCAACGTACAGCACGGTTGATTAAATTGACATTAAGCCAAATCAGCACACTTTTCCAATGTCACAAGACAAAGCAAAGTTGTCAAATCACATACAAATCCGGGAATTTCACTCTCTCCCGCTTTTTTTTCCCCCCCAACTTTTCACCAAAGTTTGGGGATCATCATTCTGGATTGGGGCCTCCCGAACGATTTTTCTAATAAATTTTTGTACCCATGATGGTCACTCGTCTTGGATACTTCCGGTTCTCCTTTTCGAATTCCGAAACTTCAATTTTTCTTTTTTAATGTGCTAATTTTCTCCTAAGGAGAAAAATGTCTGCCGACGAAAACTAAAAAAGGATTCGACAATTCGGCCGTCGATTTTGGTATGAAAAAAAAGTCACAGATATGATATTGAGCGTGCGGTCGATAATTTGTTCTGATGAGTTCTCAATGTTATACGAAGCTTGTTCTTTATTTTGGAGTTGTGTGAGATTTATTTTGGTTTGCAGTTGAATTGAGGATATTTCTTTATTGTATTTTTTTGAAAAAAGCGAATGAAATAACCGAATCACCTCGGAACTCCAAAAAAAAAAAAAAGCAACTCACTCTAAAGCAATCTTAAAGGCCAACTTGCGGAACAAGATTGAGATAGAGAGAGAGAGAGAGAGTGTCCGAGTTATTAAATATTTGTCTATTTTTTGGTTGGAGAAGATTAAACTTTGACATGGCTCCACTGAATTAACAACATTAATTTAGTGGTAAGAAAGGCTCCCACTTCCTAGAGAGACGAGCACCAATCTGGCAAGTCTCACTTACATAATCTTGCCCTAGAAGGAGCTCCCCCCGCCCCCAATTGATCTGCGCAATTTCCAATATTTCTTAAGAAGAAAGATTATAATATTTAAGGACAAACACAAACACAAACACAAACACAGTATAGAGTTCAGCAAATGAGGCAGCAAGGGGATCTTAAAAGATCTCCTTAAACTTGGTCTTTCGAGGCACTCCCCCCCCCCCTCAGTCAAATACTATAATTTACTCTCCTTTATCCAAATCCCTAAGTTTATTATAATCTACCCTTCATGTCATGTGGGCTGACAAATCTGCCACAACATCGCCCCAAAAAAAGATTGAATATTTAATTTTTGGGTACACTAATGTAACATATGGCCAAAAAGACGATAAAAAAAAAAACAGGGTATGAATTACTCCAAATACTAGTTATATCCGATCGATTGCGTCGACATTTGGTTCCCTAGAATAGAGTATCGACGTTTAAGTAGTCAATTTTTCCTTTAGCAGCAGGATGGGGACGTCCATTTGGCTGTGCAAAAAAAAAGGAACTGTTGGGTCCGTTCCACTGGACCATCTTTTGGAGGTTTGTGACTTGTTCATTGGAGAAACGGTTGATCGATGTTGAACCACGGCTTCCCATGTAATTAGGCATGTGAGGAAAAGTAACCGCGTTGGACCACTGTTTTCCACGTAATCAGGTATAAAACTAGAGATGGCGACTGCCTGGTTTATTTGTGTTTTGTTACTTTTTGGCCCCAATTTGATGGCTTTTCGGCCTAACGACTCAAAAGGGGTTTTAACTCCACATTGGACCGAGGATCGGGTTATTTGTTTTTTGCTAGTTTCCTGCGGTAATGTTTTGAAAGAATTGAGGAGGAGATTAGGGAAAGGATCGACCCTTTTTCCAAGAGGAGACAATTCGGGGCTAAATCAGCCGAGCGAGTGAGCCCTTCTTTGTTATTTTCCTCCTTTTGTTGCTCGTAAGTTCCTCTGTTCTAGCTCCAAAAAACGAAAATTTCTGTGTTTAGTGGTTAACAAGTTCTGGATATGATTAACAAGCGTCTCGAAAGCACTTATTAAGCAATTAACCCAAAAAAAGGCCTCAATTCTTTTTAAAGAAATGTCTTTTTCCATATATTTGAAATGGCAGAGTAGGTTGTGAGGGATCAGACTATAGGTGGACCCAAAAAGAGAGAATATGGGGTCAAAAAGAAGAGAGCAGAAGTTTATATGGGGCAGGGCGGGGACTACTTCCTGCATCAGACTTTGACCTCTGCAGTGATGTTCACCCCTAAAACAAAAACAAAAAAGACAAAAGAAAGAAAGATGCATATGCATATGCATATGCATATGCACCACGTTCTGCCACCCTCCCTCCCACCTCAAATCAACGTTAAAGGAGATGGCGTTTCCAGACTGGATTACAAAATCCGATAATCACCCGGAAAACGAAAGGAGCAATTTCAAAAAACAGGGTATGCCGGTGATGATGACTCGCTTGAGTTGATTGGCAACTCAAGATGCATTTTTGAACGCGAAGGGCAAAAAGCTAGTGAAGAAACATAATGCCAATGTAAACAGTAAAAGAAGGGGTAAAGAAAGCGAAGGGAAGGAGGGAAGCAGAGAAGCGCATCTCTGTTGGCTTTCTCTGCTTTTCATGTGATGGCCCTCTGCAAAAAGGAAAAGGCCAATGACCCCATTCCCATGCTACTCCTTTCCTTCTTGCTTTCTTCCTTCATAAATATACAAACACATACATCAACAACAGAGACAGAGACAGACGGAGAGACGGGGGAGGGAGAAAGAGAGATGCGGTAGACCACCCCATTTGGTGATTGGAGTGTGAATGTTGTTCAAAAAGTAATAGTGGGAAATATCTCATATTATAATAATTTGTTTAAAATTCTCATCATAAATCTCTATGACCTCCTGTACAATTCCTTATTCCAGAGTCTCCTCCCATTTTCTTCTTCTTTTGAATTCTCTCACTCCCCGGGGAAAACATTTTCTCACTTCCCTATACCATCTCCCCCCCCCCCCTTTTCCCACAAACCTTTTTTAAATCTTCACATATCCTTGGTTGCCTTGCCCACAAAATTTCCAGAAGAAACACATCGAAAAAATTATCAAAAAAGCAAGGGAAAATGAAAAAGAAAGAAATTACCCCTCCCATGTGCAGAAGAGCCCCCCAACCAATGTACAAGTATTTGCCCTCCCCCTTTCACTTCACAATGACTGATATAATCAAATTCAGCCGACCATCCACCCATCCATGGACCCCGGGTGACGAGGTGCTTACCCACCGCATAAACTCTGCACCAGCAGCGACGCAGGCCTCCAATTTACAGACTCTCGCGCTCCAACCCTCCGAGGGATCCATCATGGTTGCCGCTCGAGTGTTTATGTGGTCAATTGTGGGTTCATTGACAAGTCTGTTTCTTTCCCTCCAGCAGCTACGTTTCCTCTATGAAGATTCTTCCTATAAAATCTCGGAATCTCTTGGAATAAAGTTTTGGATCCACTGCAGAGATCGAGGTGGGATCGGCTTGCAAGGATTTATATGCATGCTCTAACTTCTTGGCGATGTCATAATCCTGTAGGATGTCGATGATGCCGAAGTACAGAACAACCTCGTTTGTCTCACTGTTTCGTGAAGGGGTCAAATGGCTCACTCCCCCTTGAGTGTACTGGTCAAAATCACTCCTCCGAGCCATTCGCTCTGCTCTTGCCGGCATATTTGCTCCTAACCGTATCAAGGGTTTCCTGATAAAAAGCAATTCAGTTTTATCTCAGAATGAATGTTTTATAAATTTGTTCTGGAAAAAACCAAAGCCATCACATTTACAATTTGATGTCCTGCTACATCTTTTTCTGATTCTAATGAAAAGAATCCTGGACTCGCCAATTCATTGGAACAAAATCAAGAGAGAAACCAATGTGCAAGGGCATAGAAGCTCCCCATCAGTATTCTACAGGACAACATAAGCTCCATCCTTCAAAATTCCCAAACCCAATCTTGGAGCCAACAATAGTCCACAGGCCTTGTCCTAAGGATGAAGACGGAGCATTGAATCGTAAGCAACCCACATACAACTATTGCTTAAGCTACCAAGGCCATTGATTGCCCTAGACAATCGTGCTAGATTTAATTACTCATCGATCAGAAACATTGGCAATAAAACTAGGCCAATCCCAATTGCATTAAATTTAGATGACAAAAAATCAACCATGAATCTGGTCGATTAGTCTAGAAGTACAATATCAAAATTTGAACAATAAATCAGCTAAAGAAAAGTGCACGCTAGCAGTAACTCCAACTCAGGCATTAGCAGGGTGAACTTGAGAGAAAAGAACAATGAGTCTTAATCATACCTGCCAGCTAAAACTCGATCCATGTCTTGTAACTCTGCCTCAAGGAATCGGCAGCCCCGCATGAACTTTTCATTCTGATATGAATCTTTTTTGCCTGCAAAGGCGAATACATTCCTTATGAAATGTTCTTCATTGTAAACATGACGATCTAACTAGAGATAATTAGTGAGAAAGAATCATGATAAATTACCAGTTCGCAACACGAATGGAGATAAACCCATTTTGTCGCACGTGCTGGTATCACGGAAGTGAAGACCAACCAATAGACTATAATCCATTATTCCCTCTGCTTCTAAGAACTCACAGTCTCGCTCGATTTGCCTGATAAAGATTTCAGACGACATAAGTACTATACAAAGAAGGAAAAGGTTTGCCCACTAGTAGAAAAGCCAGTGCAGGTTTTGACCACGACTTACGTCATGAGCTCTTGAAACCAACTCCGCTGCAGCGAAACACAAGATTGAGATCAGGTCCTTCAGGGTGGTTGTTTCATCAATCTCCTCCTCAGGTTTATCTGTCATGCGGCATGGGAGGATCCTTTCAGATCAACCGCCGGTGTATTCGGTATTCTGAGCAAAACAAGTTGGCCATGACAATGAACCGGGTCTGGATTTCAACAGGATCAGAATAAGTACGTATATACCCGGAAGTTTTCAAAACCTGATAAAGGTGGAAATATCTTCAATAAGCATACCTTCTGGCCGCCAATAGGTTTGACGCAGTGCACGCCAAAGAATTTTGTCACCAGGGAATTTCATACTGGCGGACATGCTGGTAATAGCTACGAAGCATCCTTAAAAGCACCTGAGCATAGAATTTCCACAACTCAGTTCCAATCTAGCAGCTCGACCTTTTGAGCGTATTTGCTCGATCACAGAAGTAGTGCGAAAGCTAACCTTAACTTCGGACTTCTTCACAGTTTTTATCATAAATCTGTCATCCTGAGTAAGGTAAAAAGAAGCTGCCACTCTTCCCCGGCGAGAGAGAGCTCCCTCAATGCATCGTTGCCGCAATCGCTAACATGTAATCAGCAGATCCACTTGAAATAGCTCCCTTAAGTGCCTGAAATATCGAGCCATTTATTTAGCAGATGAAAACAACGGAACAGGGAAAGAAGATTTGGAAAAACAAATGATGACCCAAGTTATCGATCAAATGTTGTCCTTAATAGACTTCAGAAAGATATGAAGTTTCATTAAGGATAAATCAAACACTGAATAAACTGCACACCAAGCAAAGCATAACAACCCAAATCAAATCACCCTCCGTGCAATTACCTGAACACAGTGGACAATAATCCTTCCAGCGGAATCCACTGACTGATGGGGCGGCGTAACCTTTGATCCTTCGGCGGAAACCTTGTCCAGAACTTCTCCTTCGGATCGAAGTCGCCCTGCCTCAAATCCCGCAGGTCACTCGGCTTCCCGACAGAATACCTGAAGATATAATTAACAAAATCAAACCCCATACCCGAAGGTCATCAAACAAATTTCCGAGACGAATCGTGATTCAGTGGCCAAATTACCTGATACCCAGTTGCAAGTTGAGCATCAATTCATAGTTCTTATGCCCTTTCGAGATCGTCTGCCTGGCTTCTTCGCATCCTCAGCGAAACAACAAGGGCCCCTCCTAAAATCCCTAACCCGTCGCGGCCCAACCCCATCCCATTCCGATAAAATATGGACGCCTCCACATTGTCGATGATGTCGCAAGTGATGTCCCCAGCTTCACCATCAGACTCCCAAATGCATATCCTGGGGAAGTTCCTCTCGGTTGAGCTCCCCCCTTGCGCCGTCCACAGAGGAACGCTTCCTCATCGTGGCAAGCATCAAATGCTCGGCGACAAAGGCCGCGTCGTTACTCTTTCAAGCATGGTCCTTCCCGTTGCTGGCATAGAACGTCCCATCCAACTGCTGCTGAATCTTCAGTCCTTGTTCCAAGAGACGGCATAGCGACTCCCATCAGGCCAAAGGAAGACGCCTTCCCTTTCGGACCCCGTTCTCCCCACTGCCCTTCGTAGCGGTCGCCGTTCGCCCACATCAGAACGCCGCGGCCGGAGATCACGCCGTTGCGCCACTCGCCCTCGTACCGTTCCCGTTCCTCCAAACGTACCGGCCCTGCCCGTCCTGCAGTTCCGCTTCCAGGAGCCCTCATAGAAGTCGCCGTTGGCGTATCGCTTCTGGCCGTAGCCGTGCTTCCGATCGGCGCTCCAGGAGCCGCGGTAGGTGTCGCCATCGGAGCCGACGAAGGTCCAAGGCCCTCCATCCGGCCGGACTTGAACGTGCCCTCGAAGGTGGCACCGGAGGGCCAGGAGAACTTGCCCTTCCCGGAGGCCTTGCCTCGCCTCCACTCGCCCTCGTACATGCAACGTCGGCCACACAGGTACTTCCCAGATCCGTGCGGCGCATTACCCGAGAAGCTCCCGATGTACAGATCTCCGTTGGTGAGCGGCTTCTCGACGGTCCTCCCGGCGGCGGCGGTCACCGCAGGGGCGACCCGGCGCGTACCGGCCTGCGATCGGCTCCGGCTGACGACGATCGGCGGCGCGACGACGAGCTCAAGGGGCTTCTGGCCGTCCTTACCGGAGAGGACCGTGACCCTAATCCCGTCCTCCTCCTCCTCCTCCGAAGATTTCTCTTCTTGTCAGTGAACTGGGCTCATCCAGCAACGCCGCGTCATGCATTTTTTTTTTTCCTTTGTTTCCCTCTCCGTCGGGGCTCTACATGAAAGCAAACACCTCCCCCGGCGAAATTTCCAAGCTCTCTCCTCCTTGGGCAAATCCATTGGAATCACCGCATTCGCCGGAGCGACATTCGGCGGTGGGTTCTCGGCACAGAAGTCCCAGATTCGGAGAGCTTCCACTCTCTCACTCACTCCAGAGATTGACAACTAACTCTCGCTGTGCCGTCGTCTCCGTTCTCGGGGGAGAAAAGCCGTGTGGTTGGGGGGGTGATCCTGCAAGCAACAGAAGAAGCTGCGGAGAGCGAAGAAAGAAAGCGATTAGAGCAGAGAGAGAGGGAGAGATGTTGTGGGTGTGTGGGTAATGTTTTAATTTGTGGAGGTCCAAAAAATAATAATAATGAAAATGAGAAAATTGTGAGCCGCTTGGCGATGCATCGGTAACGGAGCTTAACGGAGGCAGCTTTCCTTTCTTTTTTAATGGGGACTGGGTTGGTGAAAGGACGAATGGCCTCGGAGGACGTCGGAATTTCCGTCTTAGCGGGGGGGAGGATTCCGCCCTTTTAGCTGTAGCAGCATCCTTTTTACGACAGTGACGACATCTCCGAGGACCGGCCCCCACCCGCTTCGTGTCCGTCGGATCGGTTTTGTTCCGACTACCTGGTGGGACGGTGGCCGCTCGGGTCGGATCCCATTGGAAACATCGTATCTCCATGGGATCGGTTTTTGTTCGTCGCTGTGTCCCTCTTTACCAAACTGAATCCGGCGAGATGGATCGGTGAAGATTCCAATTTTTCTTCTTCTTCTTCTTCTTCTGTAATTATATTCGTCAGATCCGAGGACAGAATTTAGGTGGTCCGATCCGTGGACGAGCTTCGAGGAATCCTCATCGATCGGTCCTAATCACAGAACCGTTTGTCTACTGCAAGATCTCGGCCAAGTTTTGGAGAGCATGGTGTCGGTTTACGGGATCGATTTGTCGACTTGTTAGGTGATTAAAATAAGCGGTTCATATGTCCAATAGGATGCGCTAACCTCAGCCTTTTGGCCTATCAATATGGACCCTTGCTTCCACCCAGTTATCATCGTTGCATTTCGAATGCCTATGTTCGCGATTTTCCGATTTCGGATTACGGAAAGCTAATCGATTCATAAAAAAAAAAGAAAAGTCTCCCCGTAGATTGAAAATAACGAGAGTTTCGGTTGATACTGTAGCGACCTCTCCTTATGATAAGAAGAAAATCGTTTTCTTTAAAAGCCTATACGAACGAAAGCTCACGATTTTCCTCGAGAAATGATTTTGTCGACATGTATTGCTGGCGACACATTGGAGATTAGAGACGATCCTTAATTATGTCGTGATGAAATAGCTTTTGTTGAGGTAGAATGCGAAGCACCCTGATGCGTGTGTCTCCAACTGGGAGTTGGTGCGCGAATCGTGGAATTTCCTCTCTCGAACCGCGTGGAGAGCATCTGGGATTTTTTCAACATGGCCAACAACAACGACGACAACAAAATCAGAAAATGGTGTGTGTTGTGAAGTGATCCCAACAGTAGTAATGATCTTTTTCTTTTCTTTTCTTTTTTTCCGGATTTATGTAACACTTTGTAATTGATTTAGTATTGATGTCATGTATTTTTTTTTATGTGAAATGAAAGTTTCTTTTTGACTTCCCCCCAAAAGAAAGTGATCCCAACATAGAATGATCTACCTAATAATGCTGACGATAACAAATGTTCCATTAATAGGTAAGTCTAAGTCTATGAAGCATCAAAATTTTGGGAGAATTGATTCTTTGAAAAGGAAATTTTATAGGGATAGTTGGATAATAACGAGAGAGAAAAAAAAAGGTATTCCAAGAGCCGTCTATTTATGGAAATGAATTATAATTTCTTTCTGATTAAAGGAGGGTCTAAATTTGAGTTTAGAAAGTGACAGTAGATTTTAAGGAATCGTGATTTAAAGAGTCGTGTTGGGATATAGTCCCGTGCTTCTCGAAGACAGAAAAACACGTGGATTCCTCACGGCATGGGTCTCAAGAGGGCAGCGCCTCGCAGAAAAGCTTTTACAGTGTGAGCCCATATTTTTTCACCGATAGTTTAGGTTGGCTTATGAATAATTAATGCTATATTTCTTTTTCGCTTGTAATTAAGTAATGTAACGAGAGATGCGATGTGTTAATTACAGTGGATTTTCTGCTACACTTAGACATTGTATTTTGGATTATGCCGTATAAACGGGTCGCGTCGAATATTCTCACCCCACGTGCCATGCACGTGGGAGTGGCGCCATGGGAAATGTGCATGTGGCTCTTGATAGAGCTTGAAATTATTCTATCTTGTTTTATGTGGCCGCATGATGGCCCGATTTCCCTTCAGTGGAACCTCCAACTTTAGGTGGAGTGGCTAATGTTTTCCCGAAGATCCCCTAATCGCAAATTTTGTGGCGATCCACAGTCGATTTCGCAGCCAATAAAGCTCGCACTTGCTTCACTTTTTAGGGCAATTTACTTTGGCCACTTTGTAGGTTGTGGTTGCGAAAATTGAGAAACATTGCCGAATTACGAGTTTGATTGTATTGCTCCTTTCATTAATTAACCGTGTGGGGTTCATATCTAATTATTCGACGCGACACAATAAATGAAAGGGTATTTTTTGCATATGACAGGTTTAATCGGGAATTTAATGAGACCGTATCGGTTTTCATCCGTGTCTTGATGAATCAAATAGTTTTGTAGCGAAAGAAGTACATTGTCAAGATACATTTTGTTCGGTAGGGGTATGTTTCTCCCACCCATGATAAGACAATTCGCATTAGAGCGATGCGAGCGGAGGTGAGCCGCGACCGAAGCGGACAATCGTGTGTTTGCCATTCAAATGATGATGCTTACGGTGGTATCAGAGTCCGAATGGTAACATGGTTTCAAGGATGCCTCCAATTCTCGTTACATAGGTACGGATTGTTGCGTTTGGTAGATAAGTTTCTCGAAACCTTAAACTAGCACGACGAGCTCTAAAAGGAGCGGCAACCAGATCGGATAGCATCGTATTGGTACCGTACCTAGATGATGCTACCTACAGATCACAAGTAATTCGACGCGATGCATTCAACATCTTCTTGGTTACGGGGCAAAGAGGATGAGCATATCTAACAGAAAGTAGAAAATATCATTTCAAACTATCATGGTACGTATCCCTTTGGACAGAAGCAACTTCTTCAAGAAATAGAGTTCGGGTGAAAATACATGTAAATAGAATAACCTTAGAACGAGCACAAATGATCGCTCACCTAACAATAACAACAACAAAAAAACACAATTATAATCACAGCACCCAACTGCTTAATCTCTGTAGTTAATGGCCTTAAAGGTTAGCTGGTGATTTCTTATTCCGACCGCGTAGGTTGACTTCCAACATACGATCATTTTCCACTCTAATTAAACATGATTAAGGTGGAATTTAGTTATCTGATCTCGACGCTGTCCGACAATGATGCTGGCAGACACACAGCCCCCGTGACGCGAAGGCTTGCCTCATACGAAACGGTTGAAATCTATGTAGCCGCGGCTGGAGCTTCTCCAAATTCGCAAGGGAAAGAACATGTTCCCCACCAATTGTTATTCCGAAACCTATGTTTGTTTAACGAGGTGAGATTGGTATACGGTAAAGTTTATTGCCGACGCAAACTTATATATTATTTAAGGTCCGAGAACTGACTATTTCTCATATCGTACGTCACGAATTCTCGAACTTGTGGTTAATATCGATCGCGTGTTTAGGATGGGCGACAGATTCATACCGAAGATTCCATAAAATAATTTTATTCAACATTGTGGAAACTAGTTTTCTTTCTACGAATCTTGTCAACATTAACTTCTACGTCTTCGCGTGGTCCGAGGAGATTGCGGAGAACGATGCATGGTGTTCTAATTTGCCCGGTCAAAATTGTATTTGCCAATCGGGTGATGGGTATTTGTTAGGGTCCAAAACTAAAGTTGACCGGGCTAGGTTAGTTTGGCCGGCGCCGATCACATTTCCCAATGTAATTTTAATCGTTTCAACGTTCTGAATGAATAAAACGAGAGTATCCGGAAGAATGACTTCAAGTCATAAGCGTTTTAGATTTACGTTAATTCAGTCTATCGTCAATTTTGATTGAAAACTCCTCGCTAATTAAACATTTGTCATCTTACGTAGTACGATTGCGACATTGATGTATGTATGTTTTAAAATCTATTAAAATATTTTTTATTACTCAAATACTTCTTCTTTTTTCGTTCCTCTATTTTCTTTTCCTTCTCTTTACTTTCTTTTTTGGTTACCGTGCACGCCCCATCGCCCAAGGGGATCACACCTCGCTTTGGCCGCGACAAGGGCCCCAACGCCTAACCCAGCAACCTGCGGCGCATACCCTTAAGCATCCCCTTCCCTCCCACACAAAAAAAGCGGCACACCACTACCAAAATAAATAATAAATAAAATTAAAATGGAAAAAGAAAGTTAGAAAAATATAATATAATAATGTTCAAGTTTAGCGCTGACCACACCACATAGAATGGCCAACATCTAATCATTGATTTCTGGTCAAAATTGAACCGAAGAACTAAATTGGTCAATGTAAATGGTTTTGACTCAATTAAGCAAAAAAAAAAAATAATCAAGAGTTAAGTGCTGAATTGACACAATTGCATAAATTCCAAATCACTTTTTCTTATAATTTCCTCACACTGAAACCAAAGGAGTTTATGGATTGCAATAGGCAGTAGAGCAGTATCACTTTGCGAACTTGGCGATATTTAAGGTGTTGTTCTTTTCAAGTTTCCAATCGACGCTTCCTATGCTCGAGCCCGACAATACCAAGATGGTATTGATTACAAAGTTAAAAGTGGTATAGGCGGATCAATTATATTATAGTTGCACTCCAAAAAGGGTTGCGTCGGATTTTAGGAATTTTTTGCTGTAATTATTATTTCAAGTTTTTTTTTCGAAAAAATGTTACAAACGTCATAAAATTTTTGCACTTTTGTCAATTCCAGTCCTACACCTCTTAAATTTATCGATTCAATCTTAATCATACTTAAACTTATCATCTTTTACAATCCCTTAGGTCCTATTGCTAGGGAATGCTGAACGGTGGATGTTAGTAGGTTCTACGCAGCACTACCAACATTTTATGTGGATAAATTTTAATATTTTTATTTACTTTTTTTTTTTCCCTTTTCCATTTCTTTTTCTTTTCTATTTTTCCCCTCGCCAGCCTCTACATCTGCCTCGTTCGAAATCGCGAGGATGTTGAGGCCTCTGAGGCCTCTTCATCTCCCGGGCATCCGGAAAAGGCCGAAAAGGGGAAAAAAATAAATAATATAAGCCCCCAAAAAATATTAAAAAATATTACAAATGTTTACGTCAACGCCAAAATGCCACAAACCGCCGGCGCCCCCATCAGCTAATACTGATCCAATAAACAAGCAAAAGTCCCCCTCCCCGTTAAGACGAAGCTGACGAAAAGAATTATTTGAGTGCAAAAATTTTTTGATTATTTTCCTAAGTGTCCACCTGCCACTGCTCTGTTAAGTGGTGGAACGAAGGCTTCTTGACAAGGAGACCATATTGCAAGCATGCAATTGCATGAAAAATGATGAATGTGACTCACTTTGTATCACAAATATTATGACACATCATCTGCAATGGTTGATACCTATTCAAATCTTGTCTCGCTATCTTAGATTGTTGCTATTCGTCTGGATTTTTGATCCATGAATGAGCGATTTTTGGATCTGTTATTTGGAATGTGAAACCTACCCATCGATCTAGTTCTTCAATTTTTGGAAGCTGAACCTAAACCTGTCAAAAGGGTGGATCAAGTCGAATTTGGGTCTCTAATCAAAAAAATAATTCGAATTTGGATCAGTCATAAATGGTCTAATCCAAATAGATCCACTTAACCCCTTTATGACATATTTAGTGCAATACAAACCTAAGGACCCATAGACCCATGCTAGATCACTCATACCCAATCCAATATTGCTAAAACATTTTCATGTTAACTTAATCTAAGAAAACAAGTTTCTTATAAATTTCAATATATATATATATATATATATATATATATATATTGTTGAAACACTATAGGCATTTTTTTAATAATTTTTTAACAAATGATTTTTTTTTTATTTTTACTCTTCTACTGGCAAGGGCATTAAAAAAAAGGGAAATAAAGAAAGGGAAGGTAAAAGAGAAAAAAAAAATAAGTTAAAGTGATATTAAAAATTGACTTGTTTATTATCTACTTAAACTTGTTAGGCAACCCATTTATGACCCATTAATTGTTAGATAACAATTTATGACCCATTAATATTTTAAAATTTAAGGCAATCCATTTGTGACTTACATCATTGTATATGGGTTAAAATACGGGTTTTAAATCTATTTTGCCACATTTATCTAAAACCTACCATGCATATCCTGTAACTTAAAATCTAGAACCTATATTGTCATAGATTTAAGGTCTACCCAAGTTCTACACGTCTTCTTATTGAACGATTGAATGAATCATCACCCTTAATGATCAATATTTGTTGCCAATTCACTAACTACAACTTACATTTAGATAAACCAAAAATATGAATATTTTAACAACGTAAAAGTCTCAATCATGGATATCGCCGTAAATTGAAGCTCAATTAGTGATTTCATATAACACACTCATCATCGATCGCAATGGAATACCGAGAGTTGTGCGAGGACAGAGAACAAGAACAACACAAAAACTTGATCCTCATTCTAAGTTTCATCCACCAGGAACTAGCCATCGAAAGTGGTTTCCTAATTTTGGAACATGAAACCTGTTCGTCGAAATCAGTTTCCCAATTTTGAAAGTTGGAACCTACACTATATATCCAAAACCTGAAACTAGACCGATTCTCACTTCCCAATTCTATCCTGGAACTATATCCACCCCAAACTTTGCTGTATCATATATCCACTATTTGGTGAATCGCAATAATAAAGCCAAATATCTTCATATGCATATCAATATAAAAATGAACCCGAAAATATACCATTGGGTATGGCAAGAGTCTCTTATGATAAGAAATCACAAATTACAAAGAGTGATAACATCCATCAATCAATCCATGATGATCGCGCGATCAAAATCTAAACAACAAATGAGATCATTGCAATATTCCATAGCCACGGGGTCAACTATGACAAGAAATGTAACGAGCTCCAGCAACATCAACGAGATAGATCAACTAGCAAATGTCGAATCTAATAAGAGAGAGAAAACATGATCATTCACCTCCATAAAAAGCGTAGTGTTTCGACTCTCTTGCCACTTTTGTGGTATTTCAACGTGAACCATAGAGCTAGGGAGAAGAAAAGCGTTCGACTCTCTTGATGCTTTCATGAACTTTGATGTGAACAAGAGAGTTACTAAAGAGAAAGAGCTTTGATTACTCTCTCGCCTTTTTCATGGAGCATTGACGTGAATCAAGAATTACAAAGGAGTCATGAAATTTTAACATAAATCAGAGATACGAAAGAGAATGAGATGGAGGGAGTGAGTTTTTCTTTAAAAATTTCATTGCCCCTCATTATTCGAGAATTAGAAACATTCTTTTGAAATTTGAATTTGTAACCTGGGATCTTTTAGGTAGCGTTAGGGTGTAAACTAAGTCGGTCAGCTCTCCATATACCGGTAGGATCCATATTTATTCGGAAAAGCAAAATGACCAGATGTCCCCTTCTAGGAACTGACCACTAACTACGTCAAAATGTCGTAATTTATGGGATTCAACATTTGATCAGGTTGTTTTCATTGCCTCTAAAGTCAGATAGTATCGCTAGCTTAAAGTAGTAATTCGGGGAATCATGCTGTCCAAACACTTCCCTTTCATTCAAAATACGACAAAATGGATAGCCATCCATGGAAAAAATCGCATCATCCACAACGATGGTGCTGTGGACGCCGAACCTATACGCACACGTCTTTTCTTCCCGGTGTGTGCTCATCAATGATGTTGATGTGAGATTCGGTGATCGGCCACCGGTTATGCTTTGATGCCGTGTCAGAAAACGAGCGAGTCTTTGCAATGGGTATCAAGTTGATTTATTTTCAGATTTATTTGTTTATTTTATGTACATCTTTGTCTTGAAATTATGTATCTCTGTTTGAAGTGGAATGAATTTTTTCTTCGACCAAAAAAAATATATATATATCAAGATAGCAACGCGAGTCCTCGTTCACATTAAAACAAATATCGATCGGGTCTTTTTCTAACAAGGGCCCGAGAGACGCCTACTTGACAAAGTCCGTATCTAGAAACTAGACAATTTAGCTTTCGATAGCAACTCCATTTAATCAAGAGGGCACACAATGTCCTGTAAGACAGTCGTGTTCATTCCGATCGCGACATGCCATATTTGCTCATTGACTCAACTTTCCAAGCTGCCCCCTCTCTCAGGAGACACGAAGGTCCATCTTGGTCACCTAACAATATTAAAGACAAGCATATTTTATAACTCTAATTGAATTCAGCTTTTACTTAATAAAAATCGGGAGGATATAACTTCTCGATAATCTGACGAGTTCGCCTTATCACACCATGCAACTGACCGTCGAAGCGGATTGCGCACTCTTTTTTGCATACTTGCCGAATCTCTTGTGAACTAGTTTATCTATAATTGACCATTCGCCATAAAAGCTTGAATACGGTTTCATTGAGTTTGACGATTCGAGTTAAATTCGATTTTGGTAACTAGATAGACTTAGCATGAGAGCAAAAAAAGACAATCGAGGGCATTTACCTTCCTTAAGTGGGAAATATTACACATGTGTTTTTTCGCTTTTATGTCGATTGAAGGCTCTAGGTCTAGTCTGAATTATCGACTATACGGCATAATCACCATTAAAAGATTGGTATGTTACCATTAGATCTTATTGACCGTGGAGTATGGTGCTACACACTACGACAATTTTTATGGCATCACATCTTCTTAACATCGAGTAAATCACGAGTAGACTAATAGTCAAAAGCCACAACTAAAGCAGAAAAGAAAAGAAAAATGTCGTGGACAATCACCAAATGGAGTCATTGCCCCACACCACCACCTAAGTTAGCATTGTTTCGGGTTGTGCCGCCTCTAAAGCATGGTGGATTTCAACTTGAAAGTTCCTCTCTAGAGGTGCTATTGAAATGGGTATTTCAATTGCCAAATCTAATGGAAATTTGACGTCCTAGATGAATTTTGGAGAATATCTTTGAAGCATGCATATAACATGAATGAAGTTCGCCGAGAGAGATTGCTTTTTTATATTATGGATAATAGATAATCTCTGTTCGAGTTTGGCTTGGTATAGCAGTTACATAATCCTATCTTTTTTTGCAATTAAAGCATTACATGGCAGCTTTGTAGCTAGGGTAAGTCCATCCTCTACGTTCTGGTCAAAAACAAGCCTATCCATGTCAGAGAGGGTGTGCGCATTTGGAGATTATTTTCTCATGATCTTGCCCCAGTGGTCGGTTAAGTTTTGGTGACTCGAACTTGTGACCTACGCCTGGACATTCCAATCATTGCACTGACCGTCACCCTAAGATCATTAAGTGTTAGATCAATTATCAAATTCAAACGGGTCAATCTCATCATCAACAATCATCTTTTTTAAAGGCTCTTAAGCTTATGGATCTCCTCATGAAATTCGAACCTGTCTTTTGGTTGGTACGAGTTTGATTTTTTTGATCAAAGCTGGAATGGAAGCGATTGCAATTTCCTTCAAGGAAAACGGTCGAGATGTACCGCAGTTAATAGCTCGATGGGAAGATTTGATTCTTTACATTAGAAAAGTTCAGGCGGCTAAATGTGTTAATCTATAACTTTGCTTCTTAGTTCTTCGGGAAGAATTTTTTTTGTCCGATTTTAGTACAACACGATGTAGCTCAATCTCCGACCTTGTGACGGCTTGTCCTAAATTTCGGAACTTTCAACTTCTATTTGACTAATGATTGCAAAGGAGGTTAGCTATCCTGTGAATAATCCTAAGCCATAATACACAAGAATCTGAGCACGTGGACTCTTTAAACACCCTGAAATAATGCGTATAGAGAACACATCTTGCGATAACTTTACCTGACCATACCACCTGAACTATATTATTCGACTACCTAAAAAACCAAGCCTATGATTCACATATTTCCAGTAGTTTATCATCCAATGCGGCGATACAATCATCTGCAAGTAATGATATAGACCATAAAACGACAATCGGGGAAACCGGTTTGTAAGTTTTCTTTGTATATTGTTCCAGTCGGACTTTGAATCGGTTTTCACGGAATCGATACATCATGTTTTGGTCTCGTAAAAACGTATACTCGCACTTGAAAGGTTTTAAACTTGTAAGAAACTACAATTTTTATAAGATATCCAAAAATAAATCTTGATTGTTGATTATTATATATATAGTTGATGTGGTTGGGTCATAGGAATGATGATGTTTAAGTGCCATTAGTTTCGCAATTAGGTTTGTTGGTTTGTCTTGTCTTTTGCAAGATGTCGATGAATAGAAGTTTCTTAAAGGCAAGAAAATGGTAATCTCGTCAGCCGAACGGTCCCTTTTGACGGATGGCCGAGGGCGCGAGGGTGGGCCCTTTGCGCTTGGCAAAGTAGGGCCCACCTCAAAACCTCTTCGTCTTAGCTGTGCAGGGAGGGCATTGCACCCCAAGGAGGCCGCCACGTGTCCGGACAACGTGCCCACCACCACGCCCAAACCACGTCCGAGTCACACGGAGGGAGGGTGGGGGTTGTATGGTCTTCTCGCCTTCCTCGGTGTGGTGGTTGGGGTGTTCTAAGAACATGCCATGGTCGTGCCTAAAAGCCCAACACTGGAACATACGTGTCTGCCTCGAGTAAATCAACGTCCCTTCCACGTGGAAGAAAAGTGAAATGTTTGTTTTGTCTAAGCACTTTCAATCGAAAGCATACTCATGCGACGAATACGAAAGGGATAAATCCGAACCTCGTATTAATGATAAGGGATGATAATAATGGATTAATGACTTAATGAGCTATGTACATATGTTAATCCATATACGTATGCAAGATATGCTTATATAATACACGTGATTAATTTTATTGGCATTAACTTGATATGTTGTTGTGACGCTGCAATGACACACTGGGCTAATATGTTAAGCTATAAAAACGAAGAGAAGGAAAATTTAAAACCTCTGCTAATGCATTCAAAAACAAAAAAAATGTGCGAAGGAATGAAAGAGACCTTATGAAATGCCCAATTCATGAAAATAAAAATTAGAAAATAGAATATCAACTCCTCAGCATAGCAATAAGCAATGATTACTCATCAATGTACGCATCATAAGAAACGGCAAGAGCTAAAACCCGAAGAAAACATCGCATCAGCCAATTTAAACGCAGAAGCAAATTAAAGCATGGACGTTCGAAGATACATATGTTTGATCAGATCGTGACCAAATCGAAGTTGCAGCTAACACAATCAGCGTGGGTGAAGGCAAGTCAGTCTATCGAAAACAAGAGAAACATGGGGCGTCCTGTACAAGTGTGATAAATCTGCGAAGCCAGCGCGAAGCTACCGGGAGATAGAGGAGCGAGAGAAGTTAGGCACCGGAGGAGATAGACGGTTAAAAACGCGATGCGAAGGAGGAACCGCAAGCCGCATCCATCTAAACACCAGATTGATCGAGGGCGCAAGATCAAACGCCAAACTCTTTATTTTGTCAAATTAATAGAGATGAGAGGGGTTGTGTCTTGGGTCGCATGGAGCCATCATGGTCATGTTACTGAGTAAAGATGGAAAATGTCTCACGGCCATGGTCATCGTCTCTGTCAGGTCTCCCTCACCACTCAGGCTTAGCTCATCACATTGATGATGCTGTCGCGAAAGGAAAGCCCCAAAATGAGGAGACGGGAGTGAGGAGGAGGACCACTCAGACAGTGCACAGAGAAGACATTACGTGCCGTGTCATGGGCGCGGGTCGCTGCGTTGTCCACCCGCGGATGCGTTCTCGACCGTCTAAATGGGATCGACCAGTTCTGCTTTCAATCGGAAACGCTCGTTAGTGCGAGAGATAAAAGTGCGAACGGAGCATCGCAAAACGAAGAGTCTACGTTACGGGCATATGCGGTAATTTAGCAAATCCAAGACTACGTAGGGGTAGGGAATATTAACACTCGTACAAGTATGCACGTGATAACAATTATGGAAGTGAATTTTCACTACGAAAGGTTTTTTAGAGTAGAAATCATTGAATTTATTGTGAAGTAGGTTGTGGTAGTAGAAATCTATTGGACAATTTAATTTCTGAAGCAGAATCTCTGTTTGCGTGAAAAGTTATTTTCTGAAGTGTTTTCTTTCCCTCAATTGAGAAATTGAAAGATATTACTCTCAATTTCAAGAGAGTTTATTCTTCACTCACTATTTTTTCATATATGCCCTCGCTCTTGTACACGCCACGTCACTTACCGCGACCTTTGTCGACACCCACCACTGACCACCGTTCCGTCGAGACCATCACCACTTGCGACCACCGCCACCTGCCAAACCAATGTAACTGCTGATTCATGCATCGCTGCACCCCTCGCAGACCTCCGTGGCTGCTACCCATCGCAGCCCGTAGCCATCGCCAAAAAAACAAACCGTCGACACCATCGTCGCCCCACGCAACTACGTTGTGACCGCGGCCCCTCCCACCACCAACCGATGACTACCGTCGCCATCACAACTGCAGACCAATTCGCCAACCTCCTTTCGCTAACCATTGAACCATACTCGCTCGTTACCCTCGCTGAGTCGACAACGTAAAAGAAAATACATAATAATTTTTATTTAAAGTAAATAATATCTTATAAGGAAATTATTTTGAATATAACTTAAAAAGGTAGTAGAAATTTGGGCGCGCAATAATAATTTCTTTATAGAAAAGTTTGATAGCTGAATAATATCTTTCTAGGAGTGGAATTTCAACCGTATCAAAGGAATTCCTCTCTATCAAAAATCAAATTCAAAGAACAATGAAGTAGAAAAATCAATCTCTGATCAGAAATAATTTTTGTGAAGCAGAAGTGTTGCCAATGCATCGCACCCTACCTAATGCACAGCTTGCCGCCACCGCCTCCTTCGGTTGCCATGCACATATCCCTCAAACAGCGCGCTACTGACGAGTCC